>QNGE01006917.1:4354-27125 GCA_008508345.1 Paragonimus westermani
ATGATGATGATGATGATGATGATGATGATGATGATGATGATGATGATGATGATGATGATGATGATGATGATGATGATGATGATGATGATGATGTAATGCCAGTGCAATCATACTGCGGAGTCAGAGAAAAAGTAGTAATTCCATCTGTCATACTGTCTTCCCTACGAGCACGATAGCCACAATATCTTGTGGACAGACTAGCACAGGCCATTTCAGGTCTCAGTTAAGTTTGTGCAGCTGCTGCGAAGTCGGAACATTTTGTGGTGGTTTTCATTTCGCTGCACTGTTCCGATACTACAGACCTCCAAGAGGATCACACTCAATCGCTCCCCCACGTCTTCTACTATATGTAAGCGATTATAATACAAAGGAAGGCTCGGTCTCCAAACCCGAGTACTGGCCTCACTTTTGAAACTGACGCAACTCCCAAGGATATGACTCACTTCGCTGTTCCTGGATCCATACTTAGTGGAGTACTTCTCTCCGATGCTATAGGTTCTTTTTTAAGCACATCTCTGTGAGTAAGTGAAACCGGCCCATTAACCTTTTTAGCTGTAATTTTGTGCATCTAACGGACTTAAGAAGCAACCCGCCAATAACTTGCATAATACACGGGAGCTAGCCAACGATTTCGGGGCCAGCAATGATGTCTGACTTCCTTGGAGTGCTGCGCTAGGTCGCAGAATCGTCCAGGGCTACTACAGTACATCTTGATAATAATGGGAATGTTCTCAGCAGTTGAAAGGAACCTATCCATAAGGAACGGGTAAGTAAATTCGACGGGCGTTTGCTGAAGTATAGCACCGTCCACAACATGAGCACCAGCCATCACCAAAGTGAAAGAACTCTCTCAACGGGCAGCACTGCCTGCGACGTTAATAGTTATCAACAAGTTTGCAAAACAGCAATGCAATGGACTACCTTCATTCTCTTTTTAGAACCGGGCTTCGACACACCCTGTATAACTACATCCACAGTCCACCCTGTGGCCAGATCACTGCTCTTCTCTGAGCGCGACAGCATCATGACCTTAGCGCTCCCATCAGCCTGATTTTTGGCTTTATTCTGTAGATCGGTGGGTCTCCCTTAGCACATTTGTCTGTACCAATCCTCTGAATCATTAGCCCACCCTTTACATCGTTGGCTATAGTCACGTGGTCATTAACTGCATAGGGCAAACCGAGTGTGTGCACTTCAGATGAGCGTGTACCGGACAAAACAATTCAAAGGGTCAGTTGCGTTCAGTCACGCAGAGTATTCCATCATATCCATGGTGAAATTACTTTTGAAACCAAAGTCGCTGCCGAATTGTTCAGGTAGTAGTACGCCGCTGTTTATAACTCTGACTCATCATTTCTTCCCAGTATCTCTCCCCACGGGTAGTTAAACAGCCTCTTCTGCATGCAGAATCCTCAATGCACGACGTTCAGGAATTGCTTTCTGAGTCTAACTCTTTCAGTTCAATGGGCCCGGACCAGGTTCATCCTCGAATACTGACGAAAGCGTTTCTGTGCTAGCTAAACCATCTCACAACCTTTCATGTCGAATCCTTCAACTAGTATCCCTCCCAAGAAATGGAAGAAAGCCACCGTCATATCTAATTATAGGTCGGGTGATCGGCGCTCTCTTGTCAGTTGTCGACCACTCGGTCCAACGAGTATATCGCGCAAAATCTTGGAGCGCCCTCATAAATGAGATGTCTTGAAACACCTTTTAGACAATACTACCATCCCTGTATCTCTTGTGACCCCCTCGACTGCACGAGTCCTGTGCTAAAGAAAAAGTGCGCAAGACTTAAGTCACCGCGGAGTCTTCGAAACTCAGGTGAATAAAGATCAAGAATCTCGAGACGAGACTCGTAGGAGAGGTGCCGCAATTCAGTGACGGTTTTGGTGGCTACTTGACAGATACGCCATATGGCGAGCATGTTCTTCTTCAAACCGGTGTAAACGACTCGATTAGGATACTCGAGCAATGGTCTTACATAGACTCCGCAAAGCGTTTGAAAGGCATGCCTGTCTATGCGGGGAAGGGCTCTTTTCATCATCCAAAAGGCCACAACTCCGCTTTTGGTGGCCATCTGGTGGTGATGAGAGAAGGATAAACCAGTGGACAGCCAAATCCCTAGGTCCTTTCCATGAACAACTTTCGAGACATCTGTCACACTTTGTACACTGTATCCTGAATAGCTTCCCGGAGTCCCCTTCGAACAACGTATGTGCACACTTGCTGTCGTTTAAAGAGAGACTCCAGTCATCTGACCAGCACTTAATATGGTCGGAGTCAATCTGTAATGCACTGGAATCACACATTCCAGATCTTTAAATCATCAGCACAAAGGAGTGTTGCTAGAAATAATCTCGGGGAAGTCATCGTTGTATATTAGAAACAACACTGGACTAAGTAAGGAGAAATCGGAGACCTGGGAGGAAGAAGGACCGAACCGGTTTTCACTCTGAAAGTCCTGTTACCAAGAAAGGAAGTAATCCAGCGGAGAACCTCATTGGATTCCATAAGCTGTTAGTTTACGTACAAGAGGACCGTGTGGTACACAGTCAAGGGCTTTGGCAAAGTCTAAGAAGATAGCCTCCGAGATATGACCATTGTCTTTGGCCTCTGTCAGGCTATCCATGAAGATGAGCGTATTGGTGATGCATGACCGGTCGGGAGGAAAGCCACGCAGAGTAGGAGAGTAAAGGTTATTTGAGAAATGTTTCAGGATGACGAGTTCTAACAGACGCTTCATTACCTTGTACGGGATGCTGGTAAGGCTGATCAGCCGATAACTAGCAGGAGAGTGACGACCACCTGCCTTAAATATGGGTGTGACAGTGGCCTCTTTCCATGCCTCCGGAAGAGTGCCGGTCAGAAGTGTCTGTNGCCTCTTTCCATGCCTCCGGAAGAGTGCCGGTCAGAAGTGTCTGTCTAAACATATTGAGGACCCGGAAACGGATTGCGCCTGGTCCCATGGCACTACAATGACTATTCTTAAGCAAGAGACCCCGAAGATCGAACACAGAATTCAGCTGTCAGCAGTGGGTATTGGAAGTTTCTCCTACGAAGTGGATGCCAGTTCGGCGGATTCACATTGTAGACTGCTGAAGTGTCGTTGACTTTTGTTCTCGAATACAACTTAGAACCTTGTTAGACTTTTATCTGCTCGATAAAAGTAGTAAATGAACGATAAGGTTTTACTTTCCTCCGTAGTTGTTGCCCCTACATCGACGCCGCATCTACAGAAAGGCGTGCTACACGAGATTTTCCACGATTCCAGCTTAGAAGAGCTGAGGCCCGTGTGATGTCAGGATTAAAATACATACCGAGCAGGGAAACTTAGGCCATCGCCCTCGCACCCGCGTATCAATCATTGAATCACCAATTGTTCCATCTCGCAATATACATTTTTCGAAACCGTGAAGCGATTTTTAATCACCGAGTGGACATTTCATGATAGTGAACTTCCCCAAAGTTAGCTGCAAAAATACCAACTTGCGAGGTGGGTTTCAGCTATTAATACAAGGATTCGGCGCTGCACACATGTAGAACACGGATTCGGACATTTGTGCTTCGACGTTCAGAGGGCAGTTCATTTTATACAGAATCGCGTACATCCGCCCTAAGCAAGTGCTTGTGTACATTAATACACATGGCTTCCGAGTAGGTGCGGTAAACGCAAAATTAGTCTTACCACGCACCAGGCAAACAAAAGAATGTGGTGTGAAAAATGACGTCTAACAAATCCAGTGCTTTCTCTAGCACCACCGCCCTATTATCGCCTAAACATATCTGGCATTCGATACAGCTTGCACATTAAATGCCAGACTATACTATTCCGGATACGGCAAACTATTGACTGAACTGAGTGAGAAGATAGATATACGCACTTTAATTAGATTTACTATAAAACCGTGTGTAACTTACAGTCGGTACACGTTTCTTTCTCCCATTTGGGAAGCCCTGTAGTTGGTCGAATATTGGTCCTTTGGAAATATCTGGCATGGACTTAGGGTCCACATAGGTGGATATCACATGCCCCATCCGTTCGCGGAAAATCCTATACAAACAGGCCAATCAGCTGCTCGAGAGAGTGAGTTTCCTTTCCTACATAAATTAGAGGAAAACTGCGATGAGACAAGGGTTACGGCAAGTTTCAATAAGATGGTATAAGTGAAGTTCCCAAACATATGTATGGAGAACTGTGCATCTCACGAACCCTATCATCATCGCACCCAGTTGGTGTTTAAATAGTCCGTTGCATATAAATCAATTTCGTACGGCGAATCAGCATGGCGGTGAACAACAAGAAAGCAATGGAGAATATTCAAGGAGAAGTGCTTGAATTCCAGGGAGGCGCCTTGTGCGCCTGAACAAGTTTCAGTAAGAAACCTGAGGTAGTTTCTTCACAAATAGTTCGCAAACCGCAGCAAGTGTAAAGAAACACAAGGGAAGTGGTTTGCCGCCAGATTGCCCGTACGGAAATGCAGTGAATGAACGCGTACACTGTACGCGTTGGACGGTAGCTGTCAAACGGTGGTATATTTGTACAGCTTGTATGCCTGCACTTCGGATTCATTGGTTACAGCTGCAAGGCATCGTGGGTAGCTCACTATGTAGCGTCTACAGTTCATGGTTTTATTTTGCCATTCATTTTTGTATACTTTTGTATATACCGTTTCGTCAACTTCATCTGTACACTTGTTTGGGAGCATCAACGTGTTTTAATTTGGTTGCCATTAAGTATTAACAGGAGCAACCGGGCACCGTATTTTTCTTCTTGATTTGCGTGGATTTCTGTGATAAAGAAGTAATCGCACATTGCAATTTTTCAGATCCGTTTATCTGTTCATCTACCGACGCCGAACTTTCGTCACCATGCGTCGCGCATAGAATTATCTTTTCGGTCGTCATTTGAACCTACTCTCTAGCGCTGTCCTTCTCTCGTGTGGCGGCCTGTTCACTTCAGCGGACAGTGCGCCATCAGTACGTCCTTCCATTTTGTATTGATGCATCTTTCTTTTATGTGTATGCATAGCTTTTGTGCATATCCGTCACCATTACAACTCTCTTTGGGTGTAATTGTATTTTGGCCATTTTTGTCACTTGATTGATCGAGTCACTACAACGGCGGTAATGTGGTATTGATAAATCCAACCTGGGGCACTCGCACGACTTCCAAGTTGGACGGCCGAACACATATACAAGAATCAGACGTCTGTTGGTCGCAGATGAGCAGCATGTCATAGAGATGATCGAGAACTTCAAAAGTGTGCGTGAAATAAATTCATACTTCAAAGATAAACTCGGAATCAAGATACATTTGGACGATTTAGGTGACCCACTTAGGAACCAGTGTAGGGTGGATTGTCTTAGCGAACTTGTTAAGTTGCGCGATCTATTGAAATTGGAAACACAGTACTGTTTGCTGTCAACGGCTAAGCTTTGTTATCAAAGGTTCTTTCTAACTTGGTCCGAAATTTTCAGACGTCATTTTAGCTGACGACCCTCACCAGTTGAACTTTGGTGCTTCACACTGTGACACGCCGCCCCGTTAGATGCGAGTTGTGTAGTTGTGACGTTTCTTGGCGCACTGATGTCTACTGAAACAGGGCAATTTATCGAATAGCCTTAAAGCGCACGCTGAAAATGTTGCCCTACACATCAGCAGTTCAAACCGTGGTAGGTGATCGTTTGCCTCCACCGTGGCGAACAATCCGCGAGGTTTACCCTGGTGAACAACAGTGTTTTGCAGCTTTCACCTAATGAACGATGTATCTCAGTGCTCTCGTTAGCTGGTAGGCTTAGACACGTATCAAAGAAACCAAATATATCAGTGGACAGGCAACATGTTATTCACGGGAAACGTTTCACATTTTAACAGGTCACTGCGTGCTATGAAGTCTGAGTCTGGAAGCTTTCCATTACCTGCATTAAACGTGATTAGGATGTTAACCCGGTTGACTGTCTCATTCGCTAAAAGGGACCGTTCTATTCGGTAGTCATACAACCAACCGGGTGGGGACCGAGAATAGACACATAAAGTTTGTCAGTTTTTAAGTCATTCAAACATTGTTGAATGTTCGAAGAGTATGTTTTCTGAGCGCCTGTACGCTGCTGAACTAGACCAAATGAAACTGTTTGAACCACTACCAAGATATGAACATGATGCTGCACTTTTGAAACCTTTATCAGAATATGTCAGGCGGGTCTTCACGAAGCACTGTATTAGTACTAAGATTAGGGATGGCTATCCTTACCATACTCGCACTTTCATGGGGGGATTCACTAACACCTGTAAGCAGTCAGTCTCATATGTTTACACTCTGAAAATCCCGATTCAACTTCACCCAGCCAGACTTTGCTCAGAAATCGAGAACGCAACGTTCACCCGATTCTTATGGCTGGATTTGTCAGCCGTCTTAAGGGAACATCTGAGCAAAAAATTTGTTGCTTATGTTGCAAAAAGACAGGTAATTAATACGACGGTGTTTAGAATCTCCCAGTATGTCTGCAAAAATTGGTTGCGGTGATAAAGTTATTGGTATGGAACAGTCGGTCAGCGACTGACTGGTGCTCTTCTGTTTGGAGGATATGATGCTGTGGTGTTGGGACTAGCGGTCGTGTTGCCTTCATAAGGACCCACCTACAAACTCGCCTCTCCAACTGTCTGTTCTGCGTGATGTTCTGGGAGATTTTCATCTATGGTCATCCACCGCATAGAGTTTCGACGTCAGCCAGTTTTTACATTTGGTCGCTGAGTTCCAATTCTTCCACTGTATATCCACGGGATGGTGACCTACGTCAAAACGATTTAAAAACCGTCCAATTGAAAAGTTTCAAAAAGACAAAACTTTTTTTAAATAAAGAAAACTGTTCAAAGGATTTGGTACGCTCAACTTCTATCCCGGGCGGGCCTCACAGTTGTTTCAGAATATCTGCCTACGTTTTGGGCAACGTGGAACGCCTGAATAGTTTGACGAAAGTTCTGAAGAACTCAACGAAGGGCTGTTAGGCAGAAATCTCCTTAAGCCCGCATCTTCTGGCCGATGGAGGAAATTTCTGCCAGATTACACTTGCGCATCCTGCACACTTCGCCTTCAGAAGTACTTCTTTTAAAAAACGTGGCGGTCTAAAGAGAATCTCGACAGTGCCACCTTTTTGAAGTCTTTGTGAACGCTCAAGTAGTATGCCCTTGTAGAACAAACCGGCTGGCAGATCGAGAAGAGGTAATCCCATTTGCGTTTCAATTTGCGCCCGTGCGTGCACGTATTCCTTACTCCTCAGTACTCCTACACATCTCTGTGGCTCCTAAATTTCACACCATTAGGGGCTTTCCATATTAAGGCCATCACTAACGTTGATGTAGGCAATCGTCCACAGTAAGTTGACAATGGCTAGTCGGATACACACGACAAATTTAGAGAGATCGAACTACGACCACAACAGACAACGAAAATCTTTCGCGGTTACAAGTACTCGAAGCTGTAATGCGTGGGCGTGTTAACGCTGGTCTACCAGATACTGTTGTCCCCATCAAGCTTCGGCCTTGGCCGCCTTCCACACATGTTCGAGCGTGCGCCACAGAGTGTTCACCCCTCCTGTGCATCTTTTTGACGCTGAGAGATCAACAGTTTGGTGTCATGATCCGGACAGTCTGTGCTCATAAAGTCAATGTCTCCTGTTCGATTCCACTGGCTGTCGGTTTCCACTCGTGTACTGACACTTTCGTGGCTGCTCACAACCCACTCACTCCATCCACCCACGTGAACATAATTTTTTGTTGGCGATCGTGACAACGTCGGCAACCTATCGATCTGCTTAAAATTCAAGCATCAGTTTACACGCCAGATCAATTCTAGTGCGTTATGTCGATTGGTCTTTGATCATCGGCTGTCTATAATTCCGTCCCTCATTGTGTGCTTGAATCTATATGGCCAGTTGTTGAACGTTGTCATGCAAACGCAAACAGGTGTATGTAGTTTCCTTGCAATTGTTAGCGCTGTTTGTGGTAAGAGTAAAACGTGACCGGTAAGTTAATTTGGTTCCGGTGGTATCTAGCTCTCGTTATGCGTGCATATTTCAACGCACGTCGGAAGAATTTCTAAATAGGGACGAGACGTCCACTGCGGCTGACCAAGTGATTAGGTTGGCAAAGTTTATCGTACAGTACGGGTGTTTTTTCGGTAATACGCACGTTTCGTTGTTGCCCACGTCCGTAATGTGCCATAATGAGGTTGCGTGAAATTTCAAACCAGCCACGTGTAGAATAGATTCTAACACCGTGACACGTGTGACAGTGAACCAACGCCTGCAACTGTTCTCCATATTACTCTTGCAAGGATTTAGCGAACATAGCATCGGCCAAGTTCTCGCAGTCGTGTCCAAATCCGAAACAGACGTATTTTATTGAATGAACAACATGCTTATGGATCTTGACGGAAGCCAAATGGTATCTTCAACAACTGGAATAACCTCAATGTTCCTGTGAGCGTTTCACTCAAAATTTTTCGGTGGCTAGTCTATCCTGGTTACAAGTCTGCAAGTCATTGACCTTAGCTCCCGTTCGATCTGCCACCAGGTTATGGTCTCACGGGAAGCGGTTTCTTAGCCAGTAAAGTCATGTTGTCCAACGCCTGCATTGGTCAAATGAGCACCTATTGTTGTCCGCTTCATACTGTTCCGGTATAAAACTGAACATCAGAGACAGGTAACAGGGTACTGAAACATGCTCAACCTTAGCTTTGGGCAACTTCGAAATTATTGTAGCTCAGCGACGTAGACAACCGCTTACAGGCGACCGTCGTGCAACAATGCACTGTGCGGCATAGGCTGTCGTGACCACCTGTTAGTTAACAAATGCAATCAGCTGTGGGTGCTCGTGCATATGCTTACCCTAGAATTCGTATGAAATTAGGCCAAGCTGTTGAACGCTGAGCACACCCGTGTGTGATTGTTTACCTTCAGTGTATCTTCTCACGATATGTCGTTTAGGTGAAAATACAAGCACGTCCAAACGATGGGAGAAAGGAGGCAGTTGTTCAGATTCACGGTTGACGATGGACGACGAAACCTTATTGTTTTATACGCGCCAAAGCTGCCTATATGCCCCGCACTAGTGCCAATGCTCGAGGTGTGTCTTGATTGGTCGCGGCTGCATCGACCAATGGCTCATTCGTCCTTGCACTCAAAAATGGTACTACCGCTTGTAAATGTAACAATATATTCTGTTCTTCTACTGATTGAATTGTTCTCTCTACCGGCGTTGTTGCCGAAAAGGGTTACTGCTTATTGAAGCCGAAGAGAAATAAAACTGCCATGCTTGTCCTATTGTTTCCTGAACGAAATATCGTCGTAGACTGATGAAGGTTTGGTCGCCGAACGATGGTTGATACAAACCAATAAATTACATATCGACAGCAGTCCATACACCAAATACAAGGAAAAAGGAATAAATTGGCCGAATTATCCTCAGTGTAACTTTTTTATCCGAGTGTTCGGATACTGAATCCTAAGGTCAGTGAGTTTGCTGAGTTTCACTCAAAAGGCCGGTGTGCCGGTCAGGTGTGCCGCCAACAAACCAACAGCAGGTTGGTGTTGGATAATTGTGTAGCCCAAGCATAGATGAACTCGAGATGTCGCGCATTACGTGTTACTTTAGTTGGCGTTACTGGGCCACCAAACGGAGTTGAGGGTAACTAAGGCGGTGTATTACTAACGCACATAGGAGAAACACGCTTAGACGGGCGCGATCAGCTTACATACTGTGAAACGACATATAAACGCACAACATACACAAATAATGATAGCACAATACGCAACTTATGTGAATAAAGCAGAAGAATTAAGTTAAGGGAGAAAAATTTCATTAAAGAAGAGCACTCGAGGCGCAAACTTCTGAAAGATTCACTCTCGTACTCTTAGAAATTCGATGGAAAACTGAGAAGTTACATAAATTCTCAGTGAACAAGGTGATCAAGCCCTAATAATCAACATCTTGTCATAAAGAGGTGATTTTCCAACGCTCAGTGTAAACCAGCGGGCGCTCACGGATTAAATTTGAATTGTGAAACGAAGCGTGCAGCGGTGTTGTCGGCGCCGTTTTAGTTCATGTTTGTGTAATTCATATGCATGGCTTACGGGGCCATTGGCTGATGCTTCTTTGTTTTATTTCCTTCAACATGACTGTTGTCGAAACCCTTACTCCGGAGGAACGCTGCTGCACAGTGCGTCCACATTGCCCAAAATTCAGCTCACAGGTGTCATGGACAACTAGACTAAAAATGGCCGGATTGCGTGATATAAGTTTAGGAGGGCAGAAGTGGAAAGCCGAAAAACTCCGGCACTGCTTGATGTAGATGCCCTCCGAAAATGTTCGGGAAATTTTGTCAGAAAGAAAGGAAGCACGGAATTTTGCGGAGAAGTGGGCGGAACTACGAAGAAAACTTGGTTATTTGCTCGAATTCGACGGCATTTTGGGAAGCTCGCGAATTACTTAACTAGTACGGGGTCTTGAGCAACCGGAGGTTGTGGTGTAGTACTCGATGCACTGAGTCGCTTTTTCTCAGGTACGAAATTGTCAGAGGCGAAAAGCGAAAGGTCGTTGGGGAAAGAGACCAAATTTTTATTCAATGAAATGGACAGGTGGTCTCTGAAAGAGCAATTAACGGCACCGACACGCGAAATGGCTGGAGAGACTAGTGACCGACCGTTGATAAGCTAGTGAACCTGAAAGGTATGACCGGTGTGTGGCTCGGGTTCGCGTCACAGTCACATGACACGCAGACAATCAATTGGAGGGCATACACCACGCAAACATTCTTAATGGCTTAGGTAAAATATGCAACTGTGAGTTGTGGAGCTATTTTACACTCCATGCCGCAGGCGGGCCAGTGAAATCTTCACATCGCTACAGTGGAATATACTCTTAAATTAGACATACTCATGTGATTAAGGATGTAACTGAGAATTCCTTACCTATGGTGGGACGCAGAAGTAATGTGAACAAGGAAGAAATAGGAAGCAAGTAGTCTTCTCTGAAAAGCTTTCGTATCAAGGTGGTAATTTCGTGTTAGTTGATGAAATGTATAGCACATGCAAGCAGCTTTTACCGCAACTCGAAAAATCGATTGATTAACCGCTTCTTTTATTATGGTTACTTTCGAAATTTGGCGTCGATTTTCTCTGAGCGGTCAATGTATAGTTGGATATTCAACAATAGAGAAAAATTGCCAGGTGGTCTGTTAGAAGAAGAAACATGAACGGTAACTCAAAGTTTTTATGCAACCGATTGTTAGTTCATATAGATGAGACCAGCAGGTTAAGTATTCTTCTTGGTTCCTTCAAACAGTTTGTGTGTACAGCTTCTGCATGGTGCTCACTATCCACAAATAGCTGGCCGGCACAAAGAATGGAACAAGAGCGTAACAGAATTATTGTGTTATTGCAAACGGGCGAGTGCATATTGAAATCCGCATGTTGACTGTACACTTGTCCTCTTGTTCACTTGGAGGTTTTAAACATAACTCTGTACGAGATCTATCCTACTAGAGTCATCAATAAGCCTTGAAATCTGTGCACTTAACTCTAATGGATAAACTGATGGTTTCGGTCAGTTCGAAGTGTACGTGACGTAGCATCTCGCGAGACAGGGGGTTCCCCCCAGATGTTATTGGGTTCATTCTTCAAGATAACTTCTTCAGGCAGGCAGGGATGGAAAATGGACACAACGTTCGTTGGTGTCGGGGACAAGCGGAACAAACAGGGCCGGCCACCAGTAAGGCAACCAGTAGACAAGCAGTGTATTGCCAACAGGTAAAATCGGCGTGACAGAGAGCGCGCAACAAAGCGAAACGTCAGTACAGCGGAGCCGTACATTCGAGTACGCAAGTACTTGCCGGTAACCATACTAGTTTAAACAAACTTTCGAACATGTACAAAAGTTGGGAACAAAGGGAACACAAATGGCAATCGTAGCCCTAACACAGTTGGCAATTAACAACTCCCCACTAGGAGACAACCAGGGTTTTGACTTTGACAGCACTGGAATTTTTCAGTTAACCGGACCCGAGCATTAATGGTCCAGTGTGCCATTGTCACAAAGCTCGCGTCTATGTCCGGTGAAAGGAGGAGCACAAACAAATGAAAGTGGCTCGTGGGAGGAAGGTTGGGAAGGTTAATATTTATAGGCAGCAGGGGAATTGGGAACGGCCAAGTTGTAATCAACCTTATAGGACCGAAGACTTGTTCGCGTCCACTGTAGAGAGTAGCTGCAGGATTTCAAGCTTTCCAGCGCCTTCTCACGAACGGCAGCCGCAATGTCTCATGCAGACGATGGACTCTCGGTGCCTAGAATATTCACTGCTCATAAGAAGTAGACTTTCGCCTTCCCGGGGTTTCTGACCCGGTTGTGTCCAGAAGGATAAGGCTTTATTTTTCTTCTTGAAAGAAAACGTCTTGTCGACAGAGTTTGTTGTAGGTAAAGCCATATAAAACGAACTTAGTGTGGAAGTGTAACAACAACAAAAGTTGGACACGGCGGACGTCCACATTGTCCAAGAATCGCACTTGACTCCGTTACCCTCGGACACGTCTGCTCTGAGGGCTTGGTTCCGTTGAGGTAGGCGGAGTCGCAACCGGAAACGAATCCGTACAAACGCTAGGCAATGTGGTGACCGGAGAGAACTGTTGTTCACGAATCAGTTCCTAATTAGGTACCTCTGTAAATGCTGGCTTCAGTCTATCAATGGAGAACACCGCGTTTACCATTGTGCTTTAACGCAAAAGCCTTAGCATAGCGTGCGAGCACGCGGAACTGGCCCGTAAACGGCTGGTGCAAGTCTCGTCGAGGAGTAACCTTACGAACCAAAATATGAGAACAAGTTGACAGACGAGGGTGTACGCACGTTAGCGTCGTCTGTTCCCTCGGTGGGGTCGGTCGGATTCGTCTCGTGTGTTGGGCCAGCCGCTCGCCGCAATCCGTGAATTTGATGGGCTTCGTTGCGCGTGAGGCAACCAACTTGCCGTGTAAACGTAAGGAGCGCCTATAGACTAACTGGGCGGGATTGGTATGCAGGTCTGCCTTCAGCGTGTTACGGACACCTAGCAAGACTAATGGTAAAACCTCGTGCCATGACGGGTTGTTGCTAGCGGACAATGAAATTTTCAATTGCGGATGAAAACGCTCGACCAACTCGTTGGCTGCAGGGTGGTAAGCTGTTGTACGAATCCTACTACAGCCTAGCGCGTTGAGAAGTGATCATCATCATTATCATCATAGACAGCAATACATCAGTGGTTCACACTAATGCTTAACTGCCACAAGAAGTGATGTGAAGGCTAAGCCAAAATGTAACCCGCGATCGGCGGTCACTACAGCGGGTCAACGAAACTGAGCAACCCAACGTTCCACGAATGCGTTCGGGATTGGTATAGCTTCTGGCCGACGTGTAATCCTGTCGACGCATGTCAAGATGTACGTACACCCATCCGAGGGTGGCAAAGGTTCGACTAGGTCGACAAGCACATGATAGAAGTGCTCATCGGGGGCTGCACAACTCCCCACTGGGGTACGCGTATGACGATGAATTTTAGACCGCTGGCAGTGTATGCACGCTTTGGCCCATGTGCGGACGTCGCGATTGACATTGCGCCAGACAAAGCGCTATGTGACCATTTTGATTGTTGAACGCATGTCAGGGAAAGACATGTTGTGCAACGTGTCGAAAATTCTGCGGCGGAAGACCAATGGAATAACCGGAAGAGGGATGCCTTGTGAAGCGTCACAAATAATCACCCCTCCGGGGGGAATTCACGGGAACGCTTTCTAAATTAAGGGAACTGGACCGGTGAAGTTGTTTTATCTTTGGATCGCTGTGCTGTGTGGGTGCGATCACTGCCAGATCGACTGAGTTGTCCACCGTGCTCGTTGTAGCATTAATATGCAAGAGAGCATCAACGACTGGGTTTGAAATACCTGGAATATGATGAATATCGGTCGTGAATTGAGCGATATAATCCAGGTGTTTGGTCTCTCTGGGGAATACCTGTCGGTTGTCGTGCGTAAAGCGTACATTAGCGTCTCATGGTCTGTGAAGACGATAAAGTCCTGCCTTCGAGGACATATCAAAAATGACGGATGCCGAGATATACCGCTAATAGTTCTTTCCCGTAAGCACTATACCGCGACTCAGTTGGTTGTAACCGTTTAGAGAAAAAGGCTAATAAGCACCGGTGGTCACCAAGTTGCTATTGCAGGACCGCCCCTACAACCACGTGTGATGCATCCATGGTTAGCGTTTAGGAGGGAGACGGATGATGATGCGACAGCGCTGCCATATTGGCGATAGTCCTTTTTAAATTGATGAAGGCCATTTTTGTGACCGTTGGAAATAAGAGTGAGCGTGCCTTACCTCTGAGTAGGTCGGTGAGCGCTTGCATTAGACGGGCACAGTTAGGGATGAAACGCGGTAAAAATTTACTAAACCTTCGAAAAGGCGAAGTTGTTTGAACAATGTGGGCTCCGGGTAGCCAACTATTGTCTGCACTCTGTTGGGGAGATGTTCGATCCCGCTCGTGGTCATACTGTGACCTAGGAAGGTTACGCGGAGCGCCCTAAACGAGCATTCAGCTAAATGTATGGTCACCCCATGATGCGACAAAACTGTTGAATAATGAACGCAAGTGCACGCAATGTTCTTCCTGTGACGAGCTAGCCACCAAAATATCATCTAAGTACAGATAAACACCGTGCAGTCTGCGAGACACGTCGTGAATAAAACGTTGGAAAGTCTAAGCGGCGTCGCCTAGACCAAAGAGCATGCGCAAAAATTCGAAAAGTTCGAACGGTGTTATGACTTGTCTTTGGGATGTCTTCAGGGGCTATTGGGATCTTGTTATAAGCGCGCAGTAGGTCGATTTTGGTGAATATCTGCTTCCCCGACAGGTTTTCCGTCAAGTCCTGAATGTGAGGAATTGGATACCTATTGAGACTGGTTGCGTTGTTCTATGTTCGTTAGTCACCACATGGGCGCCAGTCGTTATCAATCTTTCTGGGCACCATGTGCAATGGCAAAGCCCATGGACTATTGGGCGGACGGGTAGTGCCGAGTTGGAGTATTTACTCAAATTCGGCTCGGACAATTTTGAGCTTATCGGAGCTAAGCGGCGTGGACGACTTCGAACTGGCGGCCCTCATGTGACAATGTGCTGCGCGACGTCGGTTGTCACGGCCGGTAGTTCGTTAGCGGAGTGGATCAGTTGAGAGAATTCGGACGAGTTTCCCATAAAGCTCGTAAACTACGGGATTGGCTAGCATAGGGCTGATCACAGACGCGTGCGACGGTTTGCCCCGAACATGGAGCTTTGTCTAGGTATCGATCAGACGCGATCGACGTGCGTCGATCAGTAAATCGAAGTGTCGGAGGAATTCGATTCCAACGATAGGGGAAGGTCTATCAGCTACAAGAAAAACCCAGTGAAAATCGCGTCTGAGACCAGAGTTTATATTTAACAGCCGACGGCCGAAGGTTCTAATGGGTGTACCGTTTTCAGCCCGAAGAGTAGTGCCAGATTATGATTGCGTGTCAGTTACCGAATGCGGGATGACACTTACCTCCGATCCTCTATCGATTAAAAGGCGCAACTTGGGGGTCCAATCCTTCAGAAAGAAAAGGCGACTGCTGTTTAACTGGTCTGTGGTTGTTGTCGCTAAAACACACCGGCCTGCTAGTTGAAACGTTTTTTTACCACGAAGGCTACGTGATGGTCGGCATCGTCTAGCGTTTTAACCATACATCTCATGATACCGACAAACGCTACCAGTTTTTTTTCCAAGCGGTGATCGGGCGCGCGTTGGAGGAATTCTTGATGGTGACCTAGTATGCTGAATGCTGATGCGAAGATCCGCCACTTCACGCCGCAACCGAGCTATCTCGGCGTTTGTTTCTAAAGGGTCGTGTTCACGACATTCCAATGCTTTGCACAGGTTTTCTATTTCGGCGTCCTTTATGGCTAGCACATTATCCACGGGACAGTTGGAGTTAACTATCCGCCCATCCAGCGCTGATGGCGCCGTGCATCTGTTTCAGAAGTTTCTGAACGCCGTTCAATCTGAAGCATCTTTGGTGACCCGATCATTTCATTGCTTACTGTGTTAGTGCTATAACTGCCATTTGCCCTCTTTTTGCTTCCAAATTTCACATGTGCTCAACCGTTTGTTTGAACGTGCATCGACAAGTGCCCCGTGCACTCGAACGTTTGGCTCTACTGCGTGCTTGTTTGTCGTTCCGCTGTTTCAACGTTTCGCATTGTTATTCGCTCGCTCTCACTTCAACTTTGCCTGACGACAATATACTGCTTGTTTACTCGTTGCCTTATCCGAAACCGACCGTCTCCGATTCTACAACATTCTTATCAGCTCTAATTGCATACGGGAGTTTGCCCCAAATGTAGGAATATTTCACTCAGGGAAAGTGTGAACGCGGTTTTTGAGACTTGAAAGCTACCGAAGTGAATTCTCTGTTTTTGAGTTCGCACTTTGAGGTACGTTGCAAGCGGATCGCGGAGTGAACGGCGAATTTATTGCCATAACCTAGACTACACATGGGGTGCAAGTTTCGGCTTGAGTCGCGGTAGCCAAAGGGGAACTAGTTCGAACTTCTGGCAGCGTTCTCTGTAGCTTAGAGAAGATGCGTATTCAAGTAAACTTCTCGTGGATGCACCTTAGAGGTTCCAGAACTAGTCTTCCGGACTTTTGCGGTTAGTGTTTTATGAACGCGAAGTACTCGAATTGGCGTCTTACACATAACTAATGAGGGTTTAACCGTGAAGCAAGAAGGAAGAATGAAGGCTCAATTTAGCTTAATGTTTACGACAGCTATGTACAACGGTGTTGGACCTATTGGCAGAAAATTTCTTCAGCCGAATTTGGCGCCAAGACTCTAATGACATGGTAACTCCGTATATTTTCTAAAAAGCAATTGGGATTGCCAGCAGCAAAGTTTCAGGCACGTTTGATCTCATCAGCAAACAGGAGTAGTTTGCTTTGCTTGATAACTTCAAAAATGCTTTTTAGTTACATAAGAGTAGCTGTCCCAAGACGCTTTCTTGAACTTCCTCTCTGACGGTTGGTCTGAGCGTTGAGCTAATATCTTCTATCTTCCCTGTTTGTTTGCGGCATTTAAGGTATGAAGCAAACCAAACAAGCAGTTGGTCACGTATCCCAGAAGGTGCTATGTTCATCAAAGGACTGTTGTGGGACACGTAACCGAAAGCCTTTTCCATGTCCAGCACTGTAATAACAACCGCATCTCATCAGTCAGCAGATTTTGTAACACGGTTAAGTAATTCTATTCGGCACGTTATGCAAGAACTTTTGCCGAGGAACCCATGTTGGAAGTGGTTTGTGAAATTTGTGATAATAACTCAACCATGCTACATTTTTTGCCCTTTCAAACATCAAAGGACGAACTGTAAACCGTATTTATGGTCTTCGTGTGATCGACCATCGAAAAATCTTGCGAAAGAGGAAATGAAAACTAAGAAGTTGAATTTTTCTGAGCCTTTAAAAATAATTCACCTAATGCTGCACAACAGACACTCCCGATGGTGCACATTCACACGGTCGGATTTATTGGACCATCTTTCAACTGTTAGAGAGCAGCAAAAAATGCGTTTAAAACGACCGGAGTTTGTATGGTTGTAAACAAAAATCACAAAAAGCGCCATCTCACCTCTGGAAATTGAGTGAGAAGATGCTCAGTTTGTCCTGCAGGAAGGATGATCAAAGTAGAAAAACAGAGAACGAAGTCGCTAACGGTCGTTGGTCAAGGGGAGTTGAGCTAAATAAAAAACCACCTGTAGATAATGGCTAGCGTGTGTCAAACAGTGCTCAACAAAAGTGCTTTAGTAGTCACGCAATGGTGGTGATAAACATGTGGGAAATAGACCTTTCGTTGTTTGTAATCAAGGTAAAGGAGTCATTCCAGTCGTTCAATGTACGCAGCAGAAGGCAAAATATAGACACATTCGGGCTCGACGTTTACATGGAAACGAAGCACGTTTCAATGAATTTGGTGTTCGGCGTCGTTCCGACGGGGCTGTGTCAATCGTATTCTACATCACTCAACTAAGGATCGACAACTTCCTTTCTCCACAATGTAACCTGCGCGATACTTCCTGCAAACGCAATAATCGAGACGACTGTTTCCTGCTGAGAGAATCGGTTTACAGTCTCAGGGCTGTCAGCTGATGTGCATGGTGAAACAGATCCTAATTTGTTCAAGCATGTCGTGAATCACGCGTTGTAGCCTCAGAAACTTTGTTCAAATCTATGACGATTGTTTTCTGAGAAGCTCAAGTTTTAAAGGGGGAACCAGAATTTCATGTATTGATCTTTTGGTACTTGTATTGACAGCCGAAACTGAACCACAGACAGGAAGATGTTCGACTTAACCTCCACAGTTCCTACGTGAAACTAATTGAACCCAAGGAAATGTAACTGTGTGGGGTTCCACTTGTCAGCTATTTGTGAGGAAGGCGCAAAACAGGATGGCAGTAAGTTCCTTGACGTCAGATCGCAAAGGCTACATTCCTGTTTAACATTTTGCAGTATTAGGCAAACCAAAAGAAGTGGTATGGTTGAACACAGAAACTAACTCAGTAGGTAGACCACGTCGACGACAGAGGACAATGAAAAAGTGTGTTGATAGTGCACCGCGGTACATACAATGATGATGAAGCTTAGAGTGTGAACGGTAGATGAAACGCGATGTCCACTTACACATAAAAACTAGTGGATATGTGTACACGGAGGGAAGTGGCGGAACGAGCACAAATGATATCACCTGAATGAATGCAAAAATAGGAGAAAGAATGCAGGTTGACTGCGTGAGAAGGGGGTGACACAAATTTTTGTTACTGTGAGCGGCTAATGAGGTAACGCCATGGTAACTTTGAAGACGTTGAGAGAAACGCGGTCAGTTAAAAGTCGCCAACTTCAAAATGTTTGAAAGTGGATTATAGTGCACTATTGGACAAGCTACAGAGAGTTCGATAATAAACTGCAGTATTTTCTACTGACCGACAGCTGTGCAATAAAAACCAGCTGCTCGAAACTCAATGAATGCAACCGAAAAATGGATTCGCAAAACTAACTCACAGTGCTTTTTGATGAAACAAACATTAAAACAAGGGTAAGAGTTCTGTGGGAAATGCCACCGAAAAGCGAGATGGCACAATGGCGTTTGAACCATTGATTCAGTGCATACTATCAGTAGAAGGACAGTGTTAGATGCCTCCATTTTTGCATTGGCTACTAAACACAGAATAGCAATAGCTTAAGTCCAATATAACACTACGAGATGGGCTTCCCTTCACAACACGCCAGTTGGAGGCTCCAAGGTAACCAAGAACTATTAGGGCTATCTCAATAGAACCAGATTAAACGTTCGGTACACTAGTCATGAATGAATAGAAGCACATTGCAGAAATCTTGTTCAAAATGAGCAATCATAGCACACTTCAAAATACGGGAAAATTTAAAAAGAGTTAAAAGTGACAAAAGTTTGACATCTCGATCTGTTTTTGATTGATGAACGCACTTACAAAGTACCGCACCTGTCGCAGCTGGATGGTTTGCCTAAAACTCAAAAACGCGGAGAAGCACTCAGATCAACTTCGTCTGCATGCAACGCTCTACAACGAAAACAGGCGCGGTAAATTCGTACGAGCTCTAACACCATTAAAACGGAAACTTTTGACACATTGCAAAAGACTCACTTGGTTTGATTGGAGATCTCAACAGTGAACCTAGCAGACAAGTTCGTGTGTTTGCTAGACATTCAATCTGTTTACGAGTGCTCCATTGCATGAGACGATAGGATTTATATGTGACCCGATTGGAGCTGAATGCTTAGATATAAAACATCTCACGGATCTACTGCAGCTGCCTCTATTGCTATGTACGGAGAGCATCAGTTTTAGTTTTCAGATTTGGTATGGGGAGCTCGTTCGGAGCAGTGCCTGTCCATTTTTTATGCTGATGGTAGAAAGAAAAATGGCCAATGAAATTTCGGCCTTTTTCTCATACGGAAGTCATATATATACAATCTTTGTGAGCGATTGATGTGGCGATAAAAACTGTTGAACACCAGTCATGTTGGTGTGACAGTCACCTGTGAACTGGAAGAGAACAGGTGCCCACCGTTTCTGGACATCCTTATTAGTCGCAGGGATAGTGGACGACTATTCATCCATCATCATCATCATCGAATTTGGCGTATCGAAAGCCGACCTGGACTGTCCAGTGCAATTATTTTACGACCTTTACATCAATGAAAAGCGTGCGGTGACTACAGCATTGTTTACGCGCACCAGAGGCAACCTGTTCATTAGGATGTTTAGCCACCGGATTTTGATTATTTACAACCACGTTGCAGGATAGTGGATATTCGCTGATAATCATCAACAGACTTATTGCGACAGTTTCCATGACCGGGGACAAGAAAGTCTACATTGAACTGTCAATCAAGCGTGACATTTCGTTTCATCGCATTGATTAGGTGAGCACACAACTCGGACGGAATCGCTAACCTCGCTTAAACTCTCATGATACCGCTGCTCCCATATTGCCCTTGATATAACCTATTGGAGTCAAGTCACACTGGTTTTTTTCAATCTGAATGTTTCTGCGGCAAATCTGACACCGGTATGACTGACTGGCATTTGGCTTCCAGAGTGAAAGTGTGTGCTGAAAATAAGTTAGATCGTGTAAAATTCCGGCCTCATATATCTCCTGTGACATTTTGGCTGCAGGTTATCAAATTAGTGTTGAACGTATATGCTAGTAATAGTCCGCGCTTCCTGCGTTTCATTGAGGCGCTCAGTGCAATCCGTTACAGGCTGAAGCTATATGCATAAAACTCCCGTGTGCCTAGTAGTTTTGTGCTGTGTCCTTCACCCCATCCGCCGCTTTATTACTTCATCCCCGCCCCAATAGTTTTGTACGTATTTCTTGGTATTTATTGCTTGGTACTGAAGAACCAACGCGAGGTTCTAGTACCTACACATGTCCATCTTCCTACTGAGGTGTTTAATATGAAGAGGTCTTACTATTTCGAGCAAACAGATAATTGCGTTTGGTAATTTTTTGCAGAATTAAAAGTGCATTATTTACAAATAGTCCAATACGTGATCAGTTCATCAGAGCTATCTTGGAAATATTCTCAAGCAAATTTTTCAACCGAACTGTGTACATAAAACCTTGAATGAGGGGAAGATATCATGTAACAACCTGGAATGGAGATGCCAAGAGAGAGAACTGCCGTGTGCTTGTCGAAGAAGCCAGATTATCACATCAGTCAACTTTAATAAACTGCCTCTTGGGCAACTTCGATGAAATCCCAATTGCCTAGCTGTTATTAAACTAATGCACACTCGTAACGACATACTCAACACTGTTAGTCTACTCAACTAAGTACCGCGCTCAGAAGTAGAGCACAAACTAACTGACGGGGATTTTAGTCTACCCAGTCTCTCTTGGGCCACATCCACATGTCCAGAAGGGCTTTCTGCTTTTCTCGTATGTCTACAACTTACCACCAACATGTTTCAGTGTCTATTACAGTTGAACGGGCTAGGTCTCATTTTGACAACAGGTTTCTCGCATGCCCTGAATACTAGTCGTAGGCCATGATTTCCTCAATCATCATAGGTGGAAAAATCATTTCGCCGCATATTCCGATTTATTAGGTTGGTACATGGTGCAGGGTTTGAAAGCGCTGAAATATCTGTCATGGACCCACATCTGTTTGTTTTAACCTCCCGTTAGTTGAAAACGAACTCATCATGTGGCTATTTCGAGAATCCGCATGGCTGCTGTTTTGATTACTCGCGTGTGGCGATCTTGAAACATGGTTGCCAAAATAATGTACACCTAGATATACGATGATGCGCATATTATTCATCACATCAGGGAATATTTTTGCTCTTGGGAAATGGTATGTACCGCGGTTCTTAAGGGGATGCTTCAGAATCGTGATTTTTGCGTTTTCTAACAGTTCCAAGAATGCCTGCAGAGGCACCTGGAGGATGTGGTCGTTATTTACATTCATAGGACGAGCCGTAGGTCAAGAACGGATCTCAAGTATGATAGGGTAAGTTGGCCTGATTCCCCGAAAATCATCTACATTTATTACCGTTGTACAAAACATAAGATGCTTAGTAGCGTACGCAGGGGTTCGCGACGTGTCTAGTGAGTTGACAGACGTTAGTCTCAACGATTGAGTTCTCAAGACACGTGCTGCAAATCAAGATTTCATGTGGTCCGACAACATGTCTGTCTGGTCGTGAGTTACAGTAAAACTACCCACTCAATCGTCTGGTATTTGAGTCCCATCCTACAAATCGCGGACTCACCATCAGCGAATTGAAAAAATGCAGAAGCCCTTTCGAATACAGTACACCAACCGCCCACATTGCGCAGTATGGAACGAATGTTTACGTGAAGTTCGTCACCACCGCTGACTCTGGGAACATTCGCCTCAAGTTGGAGCCTGCAATATCCAGTGAGCCTGTTATGTTAGAACGGGAAAGGGACATCAGGGAACCTCGAGAAAGTGCTACCGGTGATCAGTGCGATAGATGTGATACGCACTGTGCGAGCTGAAGACAACAGGTACACGCACACCTGTTTTGCCCGGCAAATGCAAACTGAAATACGTCAGCGTTTTCCGCATGTTCTGAATGTGGATTCCACCCACGGGGCAAACAGGCAAAA
>QNGE01006918.1:0-27123 GCA_008508345.1 Paragonimus westermani
GTGAACCACTGATGTATTGCTGTCTATGATGATGATGACTGATAACATACAGTTTAAATTCAATGGGAGACGTCATCGACAAATGGGTGGTGTGGCAATCGGATCCCCGTTGGGGTCGATGTTTGCGGACTTCTTCATGGCGAAGCTTGAGAATGACAAGTTAGGAAAAGCCATTCTTGCAATCAGTGTTTATAAGCGATATGTGGATGATGTCATGTGTATAGTTAGGGAAAATACTTNGATGTCATGTGTATAGTTAGGGAAAATACTTACCCAATGGATATCACAAACGTAACATTTACACTAAAAGCTGAACGTTACGACCAACTAGCTTTTCTGAACATACTTATCAAGGGACGTGCTGGTGGATCAGTTCAACGTAAAATCTATAGGAAAGGGACCTGTAGTGGACAGTATATCCATTTTAGCAGCTTTGTCGCTCGGAGGCAGAAGAGAAATCTCATAAGTATCTTGACTAATGAAGCCATGAGAATATGTACATGGGATACGGTCTCCGATGAACGAACGTTTCCACGCACACTGTTGTTACAAAATGGCTATCCAGAACGTTTTGCGGACAAAACTGTNTGTTTATAAGCGATATGTGGATGATGTCATGTGTATAGTTAGGGAAAATACTTACCCAATGGATATCACAAACGTAACATTTACACTAAAAGCTGAACGTTACGACCAACTAGCTTTTCTGAACATACTTATCAAGGGACGTGCTGGTGGATCAGTTCAACGTAAAATCTATAGGAAAGGGACCTGTAGTGGACAGTATATCCATTTTAGCAGCTTTGTCGCTCGGAGGCAGAAGAGAAATCTCATAAATATCTTGACTAATGAAGCCATGAGAATATGTACAAGGGATACGGTCTCCGATGAACGAACGTTTCCACGCACACTGATGTTACAAAATGGCTATCCAGAACGTTTTGCGGACAAAACTGTGCAACTTTGCGAAAAACATTTTAAGATGACCATGGCGAGAAAGAATATTTATCTTAATACCATTCAAAGGGGATACACTTACCGAAACAATCACTGGGAGACTTAACACTGCTGTCAACAGAACATTCTGTGCTGCTAGCCTACCTGTCTGTTTCAATTCCACTCCCGCCGTGTGTTTACGGTTAGAGGATAAAGTGCCAGTTTCGGCGGCTTCTTTTTGTGTATACTCGTTTACTTGTTCCTGTTGAACTAGTTACGTGGGTCGCACGACCAGGCGCTTATCCGAGCGTATCCGTGACTATCATCCAGCCTGGGTCAGTAGCAGTCACCAATACGATTACCAGCGCAATTGTTGCACACCTCGTTGATACAAATAATACTGTCAACCTGGCCTCGTCTTTTCGTTCGATTTACCGAGTTAACGGCATTCACTAAAAAGCTGTCAGATGCCAAATTTTAGCCACGACTGAAGCGTTCTGAATTCGACTGAATAATCCACCCTTATGCACACAGAAGCGCTTTGTTCAGGCATTGAAGTTGCCATGGCCAACCACCCACACCACGACCGATCAAAACGTCCAGTTTCCAGTTGCGTCATAATTGTGTCATAATCGTATCAAAACGTTGTCTCCGTGTTTGCCAATGACGTGTCTGACCTCACTTGAACTTGCTATTTGTTTTTGTTCGCTTTTCCCTAACAACTCTGTTTCATATAAATGTGGTGTATTTAGCCTGATGATGGATAGCTGAAAACGAGCTTGTTCGCTACATCATTTTTCTGATGACTAGCGTTGGGGATTTTTAACCATGCCAATCTATGCCTAATTCCCAGACTAGCTGCTTTTTACTCCCACTTATTTCTGGAATACACTGGAAAACTTTGTCACCACATCCTTTGACATTTTTTTGCTCACTGGACTCTCTTGTTTTCTCCCGGTAGTTTTTCTGTTGAAGTTTCGTGCTCGTTGAAACGATCAAATGCCACCCTTCTTATTGGAAAGGAGTATTGCAAGTAAAAAGAAAGATTTGGGTTCACGTCACTTCGTAGTCGTCCTTATACAGTTTTCCGCCAATCCTTCAACGTGTCTTTCAGTCTAGACAGGAACCACTTCCCCACTAGTCGATTCCTTTCTGTTTGTGAATATGATGTAAGGACGAAAGGTAATGTCAATCAACTGACAAACGATTGACTCGGTAGACACTCTGCTACGAGCCAAGATTTGCCTTGACTATTTCGAAAATCGTCTAGTTTGCTGGTTTGGTGTAGGTTCCGCTAGGTCTATGATTCAGTTGATTGGCTAGCACAGATGGGAAACCCCGGTCTTTCAGAGAACCAGGATTGACCGGCTGGACACATAAGCTTCATTCATACACCTACCGGTCTTATTCATTCAGGTTCACACTGGATATGGGGTGTGTGGGTGGAACCGTAAGTGGTGTAGCGCAAGCTACTGGCGGTGATGATTAATCGCAGACGTCCGTTGGCTTCGGTCACTGTAACAGGCTAATCTGAATCGGACGCCGCCAGCCGGATTCAGTTAATTTCGATTATTTCTATATGGCTACCATTTCAGCTAAACCTAATTTTATAGGTACGAGGAGAAGTGATTTCGGTTTAACCATTTTTATAAGCTTCAGAATCAACGAATTCCTCATGGTGACTTGTGATATTAGCTTTTTAGTTCAGAACGTTCATACGATTGTCAGCTTTATTTCCGAGCGGGTATGTCGGATGACTTAAAGTCCATATATGGCGGTCGAATAAACGCATGTTTTTGTGTATTTTATATCAGTTTAGTCTTAGCCTAGTCTAACGTAATATTTTATGAAGTTAGTTGTACTTTCATTCCCAGGGAGTCTGAATGTTTACAGTTACACTGCCTCAGAGATGGTTTCAGGTGGCCGTATACCACTTCTTTGCTGAAATAGTATTTCTGTCATCGAATTCCTGCTGATTTTGGTTAAAGGCTTCCAGATTGTGGGTACTGCCTAGTCACTGTTGACCTGTGGTAGACTGAGTGCCTGATTGAACCGTTTTGGAAAAGTACGACCAATGCGCTGTTCCGGTCCATCTCTTAAATCGCACCCAGATTTTCACTCAACCCATTGATAGGTTGGTTGATTTGACTAGATTCTGAATTGATCGCCGAAATCTTATCAGCGTACTTACGGCGGAAGTAATATTTAAAAAGCTCGCTCATTTTTCTCGCATAGTGTGTTGTCTTAAAAACGAAATCCTATATTGTGGGCTTATATTAGTTCTGCTTTATGCTGTTCGATTGATACGTTGCGTATGGTGGTGGTACACTTCCAACATTCTGAACATGGACTGTGATAAATTAATGTTTTGCTCTGTTGCTCCGAGCAGCCCGACCGTATTTAGATCACTTATGACCAGGTGTGTGTAATATCAGCCGCTATGTAAAGAAAGATTACAATCTTAATTAAACTTTGTGTTATCCATTCCTCTTGTCCACAGGTTTCTCCGTTTCCCCAAACATCCATGGGTCGACAGGTCATCTCAGTAGACTTGTGTATCCGCTTTGCCCATCTGAACTCTGATCTGTCAACCAGTAGCCCTGCGGCACCATTACGGTTGCGAGTGTTCACAGCACATTTGGAAAGTTCTCGAGATGGAGCAGATTATCGAAAAGCACAGTTGCGACAGGTTTGGTCAAAGATGTCTCTTCTGCAGTCCGCTAATTCCCAGTTTGTGTCAGCAGAACCTCAACATATACCTCAGGCATCGATATTTTGCGGTGATTTAAATCTACGTGACTCGGAAGTACGTTCTAGTTAAGAATCACTGTTTGTGCTTAAAAAATGTTTACAGCAATACTTTGATTATTACCTTCAATTTGCCCATTTCCACGTAATTCACCCTAATTTTCACTCATTTCTATAAATGGAGACACAGGTGACTAGGCTATCGTTTGATTTTTTTTTACTTAATCTGACGTTTCAACTGAGTGTCGAGTTGAATCCTAGAATCTGACAGTGAAATCCATGTTACGCATACGTGCACCGGTTACCTCAGCTCTAACGTTTGGGGAGCCAAATTTGAACACATCGTAATGATAGATTCAGTGTGATGTGAAACATTAAGTGGGCTTGGTTTTTCTCTCATTAAATGTTTGCACATTACCCCTCACCCACTAAGCATTGTCTTCTCGTCGTTTTTACTCTTTTATATTCCTGATTGCATACCGAGCACGAACAATCTACACTGCTAGGCTGAGTCTGGCCAAACGGAATGGTGTTTCGATCTAATTTGATGCGTGACAGTGTCCCTGAGGTAGTTGAACGAGGTTGCGTTGTCAGAATGAGAGCGATCGCCTTCCAAAATAAGTGCGTATGGAGTGCCGGCAAGTGCATGCAAATGTGGTGAGGATATACGAGCACTGGGCATGTGGTGATGGTAGTCAAGCAGGCCGTCAGTTGATTTGTGTTTATGGTATGATAAAATAACCTTACGTTTGGTTTCGCTTGTTTGGTTGGTTTGTGGAGCAAACCCACAGTCGGTTCATGTACAGTGGATGATGAGCTCTTCTTCGTCGATGATTGTCGGAATATGCATTCCTGTCTGATGAATGTTTGAGTAACGGAATTCGTTTCCTATGTATTGCCGTATGCGCGCCAATGATCTCATCTCAACATGTCATGCTTGAAATTGTATGAGCGGCTGGAGCTAGTTTGATTCTCTGTTTCGGTGACCATAATGTCTGCTTGGCTACTAACTTTTTCGATAGAGTGTATTTCTAGCATGTCCCGATCGCACTATGAGAGTAAAAAGAATAATATGCTAGGTGAGGAAGGAAAGGGATGTACAGCGACAAAGAAAAAATTACACGGATTTTCACAGAGAATTATAACACGAACGTCATTGACTTCTATTCTTCGCCATAGCAGACTATATTCTCAAACAAATGTGTTCAGTGTCTTTTGGATCCCGACAAGGAAACCTACACTAAACAAGCCTTAGTATGCCTCCGCACCTCCCTAACCCCAGTCGTGCGCTGTCCACCAGACTACCGCTTCTACCTTGACCCACCGCTCGCAAATAAAGCGGGATATGACAGACGATGAGTTGGCATTCGTAAGATTTGGCCAAGCCCACGAAGCCTGTGAGAAGAAATCAGTATGCTCAGTGATCGACAGACTATCCCCATTCCGGAGACACATCAGCGAACTTCGTTGTTGCTGATACGGTGCTCCAATCACACACCGCGTATGCTTCGAGTACATTGATGGTCGAAAACGGATACCGTATGGACATCGCACGCGAAAACTGAACAGGCTTTACATCTGTATACTGGGCACTGTACCTCCGACCTTTCACAGAAGGACTGGGATGACGACGACACCACGGTTGACGTCGGTTGGTAAACGCAATTCGAGCCTTCGCGATACGATTCATGATCTCATCTGGGACATTCCACCAGCTTTGTTGCAGTTCTCAAGATGCACGTACTTCTCAACTACCTTTACCGCTTTATCACGAAAAGTGGGTTTAACCGCAAAGTCCTGCGAATTTCACAACACCTACTTAAAGGCTGCAAACACTATACCAAATGCACGAATTGAAGCCTTTGAACTGTCTAGGATGTTCTGGACTCCAGTCAACTTCCACAGAATAATATGATTTCATATACACACTCTGTATGTCGATTTCGAGTGCCTGGGAACAAATCCACACACTCGCATCCACAGTCTGCCAGGGCACACCCTAGGAGCCCGCCTATTGCATAGTTGAACAAGAAAGAGAGGCTGGACAAAATTGTCGCACTCCACCTGTGATGTTAAAGATCAGCGATACGCTGCCATAAATCCCAGCCTGGCCTAATATCTGACTCAATTGCTTTCAACATGTTCACATACTTCTCACGCACACCCTTCCTCGATAAACAGTTTCAGAGTAGAGCGATTCAATACAGTGAATCCAATACCCCTCTGATGTCCAAGAAGAGAGCAGCTATTGACCTTCCATATGAGTGGCGGAGTTCAAGCATCTGGCGAAGTGTGAAGATGTGATCAATGCAGCCACGGCCAGAAAGAAGTCCAGGTTGTTCTTCGCGGATGTGTCTCTTGCGCGTTTCGCCTAGTCTATGAAGTGTGATGGATGCGAGCAGTCTGATACGGTAGGAATCAGGCTAATTACCTGATGATTTACACGCGAAGTATATGTGCCCTTTCAGAAAATGAAACGACTTCACTGATCCAGGTTGTGTGGAGCGAAACTATCAGCTCTTCAACTAAGGCTGGACCCCTATTTACAAAAGGAGACAGGCGAGAGTTCGTCCGAGCCTGTGGCTCTACCAGTTTAGGTATGCTAGTTTGGGCTCGACGCAGGTGTAGTCCCCAGTAGATAGCAGAGAAGACGTAGTACATCCTAAGACATGATCGGAATTCACGTAGATGTTTCAGATTTGCTTACAGTGTTGGAGATAGCCATGCAACCCATAGCTGATGAGCGTGTAGTCAACCAGCGTCCACGATTTGCTCGGCGATGGGGGCCACCAGGTGGCGCACTGACGTGTGGAAAGTCGAGGATTAATACATTCCGGAAAAAGGATGTTATCAGCACAGAACTGCAGTGAACAACCACCATTATCCGTTCGACGAGTACCGTTAGAGTGTTATTAACCAGGTCACGTTCGTCAGCACTTAGCCTGTCTATCTCAGCGTTCAATTTCATGAATGATGTGATTGTGAAGGCGGGCTGCTTTTCGGTTGCCCAGGCTGATGAAGGGGATTGGCTTGAGGAGCCCCACCCGGAGGCTTTGGTTTAAAATAAACCAAACCCACAAGGCAGCGGAACGAATCACGGAGTTCTTGGTGCATTGTGGGCGGGCAACCAGTACTAGTTCGGTTGATAACTCCTCCGAATGAATTCATCTATCTCGCACTCCCTATGAATTGTCAACGCAACCAGCACAGTAGTTCGAGAATTCACCAAAAGGGAACCAGGGTATGCTAGACTGACAGGACCACTGTGACAATTGCTTTGTGTTGTCGGGGGTCGGTGACCAAACCGGTCCATACGCCCTTCGAATGGGGTACAGCTATTCAAGGTACTGGGCACACCTTACGTGCCCGTTAGAACCGCTGATCACTAAGGTGATTTGTACGCTTTTATCGGGATTTATAGTAGACAGGGAGTGGAAAAGTCAGTTTGCTATTTCACTGCACGCCAGACGAGCGAACTGTTCTCCGGGAGCCTATATGCTCCGTTGGGGCACCTGAAACCTTTTTCTGGTGAAATATTACGGTTATGTATCATTTCATAAGAGACCCGCCTGCTAACCGTGAATCCACTATGCTGTGATAGTACTACCGCCCATTGTCCACTACTACTCACTTCGCAGTTAGCCCCGACGTGGAACACCGTTCCCGATTTCGAAGTCTGGGGACAAGTCCGTTGTGCTTAATCCACTTGTTTACCAGGGTACCGGATAAGAATAAGAAATATGCTCCCGTCTTGAACTCGTTCTAAGTGTTCAATGTTAGCGGCTTGGTTAACCAAAAGTCCCGTCGTAGACCTGGACCGTGAAAGGAAGACGTTACTTCTCTCGACACGCTCCGTTAAATACGAACTAATCCTAGGGAGAACGCTTATCAGCTGACACAAGTGTGTTATGTTTTGCCAACCTCTACTCACAGAAAGACTAATCACGGGAACGAAGGAACTGACTACCGACGTCGATGAGTGTAGCGCCACCAAATTACTCTTTATCTGCAGCCATGAAGTGGGCAACTGACAAATAGCTACAGTGCTCCACTTTCACTGTTTCTGACCCGCACTTTCTAAACTGGACTTCTCAAAGTAACTCCTCTGGAGAGTCCATATTTTTTCAACTCACTTTCGTTTTGTAACGATGATCATGCTTCATAGTCGCCAGTTATACAAGTTCACGGAAAATTTTCAATCAACCTTTCTCGTGAGTTCAGTTTTTCGTTTTAATCCAATCTCACCCCAAGAAATTTGGTCGCATCACACAATTTAGCAAAAGATTGGGGTAGCTTGTTTGGAATTCGAGGAGCCGCTACACTTATCACGAATGCCTGGCGTCGCCTACGTAAAAGGATATTCGTGCGTCAGATCTGCCGTTAACACTATCTACCATCGTCAGCTTCCGATTGCGAATTATCGACAAATATGTACCAATTATACAGACCAAACGTCCTAGTTACAGAAATTCCATTTACTGTTACACTGGCAAGTTGTCTGGTTGGGACGTTTACCAACCGGTGAAAATAGAGTGCCCCCAAATTTATTGCCGCTTCATTCCTAACCGAACGACAGCACCTGTCCGAGACAATAGCAGCTGGCATCTGGCCCGAGAGTTTAGTACTGCTTCTACCTAATTTTCGAGTTGTGACAGCCAACCCCGAAAGTTGTCTTGGAATTTCCTATTTGCATCACTACACTAGGACTACCGGATAAAGTGGGAATGCTGTACACACTCTTGATGGCCAATATGTTTGCACCTTCCCTATCAGCTCCTTGAATCTAGCACGTCTGCAATCTACACTGCTGGTGCCCTACGATCGAATATGCTTATAACACACGGTTATTCAGCGGTCCACAAAGTTTTGTGATGAGATTCCCCTGGCCTGATCTTGTCCATTTAACCGTTCTAGAGCACTGTGCCGAGGAGTTCCTGAGTCCACTCACCGAATTCGCTAGTCAGCTCGTTTTCAATTTAAGTGTCAAAGTCTTGGTGGGTTTTTACTGTTTCATTCATGATGATTGCAGCGAGCTAGCTGACTGCAAATATACGGCGCGGTTGCTAATTGCTTCGGTGTTATGGGGCGCCTAATAGGTTACCGACTGTATGATTGCTATATCCACTCTCGATTTCTAACTTACTATGAGTACTGATTTCAAAAAGAATTTTCTTGCGTTCCTACTTCACGCTTCATGGGAACAGTAGACGAGGGCGGCTGATGATGACTGATCATGCTGTTCCATTATTCTGGATTTCCTTGAAGTATCCTACATGTTTGTTGGGTTGTGCGTCTTTGGAATCTCCGATATATATAAAAATGCCAACCAAATATGAATTGCCTCGCAAATAATCGTTTTGTTTTAGTTGTCGTTGGCTTATTCCTTGACTGACACTACTCTGATAGCACTCCTCCACAGGGTTCCATTCGAGGACCACTGTTGTTCATCTTAAACTATATTAGCAATCCCGCATCATTCAAACTCCCCCTACAACTGTGTGGTGATGGTACCAAAACCCCATCCGTTATATGCGTATCAGAAGGTGCGTAAACGTCTATACTTTTTGTACCACTGGAAATGCACTCCTGTTTTGTGCATGTATGCTAAGTATAATGCATCTTCGTTACGGATGCCATTTGGAGTAACTTCTTGGGGTGTTGAAGCCGAGAATAATTTTCACAGGTGATCTTAGTCTTTCTGCTCACTGCATTGCGCGAACAGTCGGGAAGTTTCACCCCAAAAGAGGTCAACGAACCGGTTGGATGTAACTAGTTTGTACATGTACCCGGGTATGTCCTTTGAGTTGGATCAGCTTTCTATGTTTGGTCAAATTATCAAAGGTATTTTAATCATTCTCTGAAGACCTTGTGCCCGTTGAGAAAGGGGTTTGTGTTTGGCACAAACCAACTCCCCAATGGTTACTTGCTAAGTTGTTGTATCAAAGGGCCGTCTTGACTTACAGACAATTCTCATCCAGATGTTGATATATTCAACAGCGGATACCCTACCAGAGTCTGTTTAGCCAGAGCAATTGGTGAATTCAAATCTTCGCCTGTTGTACACATTCAGGACCCAGCGGATGCTTCAGGTAACCTGATCATCGAAACCATCACGCCAAAGTAAAGCGCCTCTCAATTTTTCCTCTTCGTCCCTGACCAGGTTGTGTATAACATGCTATGTGTGTGTAACCCATCACGAGACTGGACCTTGACGCGGTGTGACGGCTTGCGCATCTCGATGACCTATTGGGCTGAACTGGACGATGTGTTGACCAAATCAACAGAGCCACTCATGCCAGACACCCCAATAGGCACAGGTCTGACAAACCAGTCACCTGGTCCTCCAGGTTTAAGGTTGGAAGAACGTCGGCACCTTTCTCCGAAAAAAGCACGCTTCTGCACACTACCACCCATCCGCTGCCTTGCGGTACAGCCTTCCGAATCAAAGGCTTTTGTTGAGAACCCTAATCGTTCTCCTGATCAGTTCTGGGCGTCTTGGCAGTATCCCAGTCCACATAGAACCGTGAATATTCACACAAGCAACAGTCTCACACAACATCGGCCGTCTCGCAGTATAAACCGGGTCACCTCACCTGATGCATACAGCAGGGTGGATAGGCGGAAACATGCTGTTGCTGACCCCTCCCCACTATCTTTTTAGATTTAGCTATCAGGCCCCTCTCGACTCCTATTTCTGGTAATTACTCTGCAGGTCGCACAACAGATACAGCCAATCATAGTAACACTGTGTCGGTATTTCCCATCCCTTACCGCTCAATCTCAACTCTCCTTCGTCCCTTGCTTAAACCAGGAATGCGAATTAATATAGGTGTATTCAGCGTTCGCACTCTAAAACTGATAGGTCAGTAGGCCGCTCTCGCACGAACGTTAGATTCGTTGAATATCGATGTTTGTTGTATCTTGGAGATCAGAATCCAAGACAACAGTGAACGTGCGTAACTAGCAAAACTCACACTTTTTGGCCCATACCGGTGATACATTTCGGGTGACTCCACGGCCGCCGTTACTAGTCAGGCTGCAGTATGTACAGTCATCAGCACGACGGACGCGGCCGCATTGGTAGATTGGATTCCTGTTAAAGTAGACTGCGTCGTTCGCTTGGCAGGTTCTGTTAAAACCAGATCTAGAGGAAAAGCTTTGGAAATGTTTTCATCGTGTCTTCTTACGCCCCAACTGGCGATAGTGACGTCGGTGACAAGGACACCTTTTGCTCGGATCTGGCCGCTCTCCTCTGTTCGACATATGGCTCTGATATGATCGTTCTGGCAGCATAGATATGAGCGCCCAGGTCGGCCGCCTTGGTCAGACTGCGTCTGGTTTCGGTGACAGGTTTGGGACAGCATCACATCGTTCGGACAACGGCGGGTGATTGTTACAGTCGTGTGCTGTGCATAGGCTATTGTTAGCCAGTACTCGTTTTAGACATCATACGCGTCATTGTTATATTTGGTGCCCACATTCTCCGGATCAAGCCTGTTCCCAGATAGACCACATAGCTGTTAGTTATAGGTGGCACGGTTCGATTCAAGACTCTCGTTCTTATTGGAGCACGTGCTCGAATTCAGATCATGCGTTGGTACGTTGTCGTTTCGCTCTTACTTTTGCCGGACAACGACCCCACTGACAGCAACCACTGGCTGTTGAGAAACTAGCGATACTGTCGGAAAGGTATCGGTACCAAACCATCTTAGAAAGCTGCCTCAGTAGGTCTCACTCCGAAGATCCTATGGGCTGCTGGACCGAGAACTCACAGACCATTCATGAAGCAGATACTGTAGCATGCGGCACGGGCGTACATGGGTTGAACAAACATTGGGTCTCGGCGAAATCCCTGGATTTGTTAGAAGCCAGATGGAACGTTCTTGTTGGCAGTTCATATAACAAGTTTAGGTGAGATATCCGTAGGAAGCTGAAACGTGGTCTAAGGGCTGATCGTGATACTTGGTTAACGTTGAAAGTTATGGAAACGTTGACCGCTTTCGTTTCAGTGAACATCGGCAGACTATTCAAGCTTATCCGTGCCACTGATAGCAGGCGACTGTCTGTCGGTTAAACTATCAGCGAGACATTAATCAGTTGTAAGATATCCGCACCAAACTTAGTACGAATGAAGTTGAATAGTTTTGGCGTCGTGTTTCGATTACAACACTCCTGAGGAACGCCACCCGAGGTGGTTGAAACGTGGAGTATTACAACTTGCTCGTAACGTTGTGTTATTCTCAATCNCGCCATACGGTTTTCTTGATTGTGCTGACGGCAATGTTTAACACTCTTGAAGCAGCACAAACAACGCGTTGTAGCCTCAAAATGCAAAGTGTTTCCACAAGATTGCTGTGATTACGTAGATTCAGTGATAGAGAATGAAGTCATGGAGTTTGCCGACCGGTCTGTTTACCTGGGTGGCTGCATCAGCGGTGGCAGCGGGGGGTGTAGAGAGTGAAGTAGAAGTGACCGTCTACAAGGCTGAGACGGTTTTCCGTAATCTTGGCCACCTGTGGTGGCAGAGAGGTATCTCTCCGAAGTTCAAATGTCGTGTGTATAAGACGACAGTGAGGGCTATGTTACCCTATGGTAACGAAACGTCGATGCACATGGTAGAAGACGTGAACCGTATTCAGATATTTCACCACCGATGTCTGCGTTCGATCGTTCGCATCGGATGGCACCATCGAGTACCGAACGAGGAGGTTAGAGGAGGAATGTTTGGCACTGATTGCCAGACGGGTTTTTTGTTCACTCCTTACATTTACACAGACTCAGGTGGTCAGGTCATGCATTAAGGATGCCAGCTAGTCGCCTGGCGCACCGTGTGCTCTTTCGAGGGTGCGGCCGACTGGCGTAGGGTTCGAGGCGGATAGTTGATGACCTGACGTAAACAAATGAAATCGTTCACGAAGGGGTTGTTCACTGCAGATCGGGTCCGTCTCCCTGGCCGGGGCCCTCACGACTCATAGAGCCGGTGGCTTAAGACATTAGTTGTGGTGGCGGCTAACCGAGCTGAATGACGTGAATGTTGTCGTTGTTTGACCGGGTTTTCTGTGAAGTGAATGCACTTAATGACGCGGGGCAGTGAAAGCCGCAAGGAAGCTGTCTTGCTGATGACGCCATACAGCTCGTTTGTTTGTTTGCAAGGTAGAGACACTTCGATGTTTTGTGTTTTTTAGTGGTTAGGTTCCCTGCCGTCCCCTTCTTTTCTCTTCTTTTGCCACACAGGGTTCGCCTTTTTTCTTCTTCACGTTTGTTTGGCAGTTAAGCATCGTTGTGGACCATTGACGTGTTACTGTGTATGCTGATGATTGTTATACCTGCTTGTTCGGACGTGGTTGGTTGTGTTCTCGTTTTTGATTTTTTTTTCCAGCTCCGTACGCTTGCAGCTTCTGACCCTTTGGGACTATTTTCCATCAGGTCTTTCATCTTTATCCGATTTGCTTAACATTACCAAAAAGGTTGAGATGTGTATAGGTCAGCTTAGCAACACGAGGCCGTCCAGTCTCAATAATAAAATTGTCAGAATTACTTATGACACTTTTTAATGAAGCCAGTCTACTTGTCGCTGCTTTATTATCTCACATACTCAGTATCCGATAGGGTTTTACCATATTTGCGTGCAACTATCTGCGTCCCGTCGGATTCCATCTTGGAAAGCGGACGCGTTCCTTTTGGAATCATCGTCTCGCAATACCGAAGCAACAACGATTTTTACGGGTTGGGATGTTCGTATGAAAATTTGATAGTGGGATAATATAAACGTTCTCAAAAGGGTGACGCTGGTTACACCTTCACCTCCTAGATTCGGACGAGCAGGTAATGCCGTGTAGTTAATAAATGTTCTGTATACACTAGAGACGTCAGGTTTTGATCGCGTTACGGTGTCCTGAGCAAATTGATCGGGTCTAACGGGTGACCTGTTTCCAAGACAAGTGTCACGATCGAAGGTGCATTGACCCCATTAATTCGGTTATTGTGTTGTTACCAACTCAAAACCCCAGGTTACTAGCGTCCATGGAAGCAGTTTCTGTAAAATAAATACGGTCACCCTCCCTTTTTCCAGACAGTGCTGACACCACTGGTGTTACTCCCTTGGGAATAAACCTATTTTTTCTGTTCCACTCTTTTTTCGCTTGAACAACCCAATCCACAAAAGCTGCTGTTGTTCTATCGTTATTTGTTAACCCTATATGATTGAACGCTCTAAGTATGTATTTGATAGAGATAAACGGTATGCGAACTATTTCCAGTATTTGTGTTCTTTTCACATTGTTTGACCGGATTAAAACGCTTAATGCCTAAACATTCCGTGATTTTTAAGTACATGTACAGAACCCGTGACTAAATCAGTTTGGCCCCGGCCTACGTCACGCTCTTTATGGCCTTCCGGATTAGAGTACCCTTACTAAATATGTTGGCACATTCGAATCACACTAGTCGATCTCCCGCATCTTTACTCTTTCAGTTAAAAATGAATGAAATCAGCATTAATCCGGTCGGTGTTTGTACTTCAGTAATGATCGATGCTTTTTTCCGTCCTTTGCAAATAAGTGTGGCAATTCTTTTCGATTTTCCGATTGCACGTATCAGTTGGCATCAGCACATGTTAAGAGGAGGTTCTATGGTTGCACCGATCAACCTGTATTACTCCCCTTCATTCTGACAGCGTGTAAATTTAAAGGGTGCACCGTGTATTAAGTCAACTTAGTGTTTTCCCGTCCGTGCTGGAGCATCAACTCACCACCTCAAAACCCGGGATTTTCAACCGATGGCACGCAAAAAAGCAACTGAACATTGTCGTTAATACGTTATGAGCTGTTTAGTTCGTTCTCTCTCACCGAACTGTGGGCCTCATGACCCATGGAGATTATGGATGCAGACCCTACGGAAGATGGTGGCCAACTGGATTCTGTTTTGGTCACCGTTTTTGTCCAGTTGTTTGTTTGATAATAACGATCACTAAAGCGCGACAGGAACACCGCCCTACCTTCTTACGGAGTTCAGTTATTTGTTTGTGATCACACGCTGTTTACTGAGCGTTAGTGCCCTGAACCTGGACTTCTGGATTCATGGTACAATGTGTCTTCTTCCTTCCATGTCAAGTAGTTACTTCAGTTTTATTGAGTTCATCGTATTTACACTGTTATACTGTTGCATCTTACGTTTCATTGTTGTCGATGGTAGTGGTACGATCTAAGTTACAAAGTTCATGAATTGAACCCATTTTTCACTTGAAAGTGTGAGTCGTCGTTTGCAGCTTCTCAAGGTTGATGTTTGAGTGTACTCAAACCGACCGATTTGTATTGTATGCTCACTTGATTCCCACAGAGTGCCTAAATAGCATACTGTTTCTGAATTAGTAAAATGAACCCACTGAAACATTCAAAAGCACACAAAACGCAGAAAAATTCCTTCCGATAATTCACTTCTGGTATCTGTTCATTTGGTAAAATGCATGTAATTGCAGTTGACCGATTAGTGCTCAGTGTCGGTGAACACAACAGGAACAGTAACCAGTAAACTACTGAACGGTGAGAACATGGCACAGGTCAAACAATCTAGCAAACCGTTGGGGTTATGGCGTAAATCAGTCGACAGGTTGGTCGTTATTAAATTTTGTGGAGACCATTAGAGTTTCAAAAACATGCTTAAAACAAAGATTAGATTTGGGTACACAGTGGGTCCATCGCCGTAGCTACAGTCACCACAACCGTATGGTCCTATTCTCATATATTCGATCTCCAGAAGTGAACTATCGAATATAAATTTTTCCTCGATTTTTGTGTCTTCAAATGTCCCTGGACTTTGTTTTTAAAAACATTAGCATTATTTTAACTTAACATGATCGAAAACTTCTCTCAGGTTAGGGAACTCGGTGGCCTACCCAACGGTATTTCAGATGCTTGGGAAGCTAGTGGCAGCCGACCGGAACTCAGCGTCACCTGGGATCCCGTACGAAATTCAAACGCCGGACGATTTTCCAAATACGTCCCGAGAAATTCACGATCCCAAGGTTGTCGTTATGATCGTATGTACTGGTGCGGGAAACGTTTACGGGCGGTGGACTTTGGACTGCATGGTTTGGAGAGAGTTCCGCGTTGTGCATGTTTCCCCTCGGACCACTGGGGGATTCTTGGTCGCTTTGTGGCCCCTTGATTCACATGCATGTTTTGTCTACGCCACTGTATTATGTATACATGTCACTTCAAATGAACCTCATTCGAATTAAATACACTATTGTCAGATTTGTTGTGACCACTTCAATATAAGTTCTGGCAGTCCATGACTCATCTGCACATTGTATTCGACTACTCTGCTGTTAACCCCGTTGCTCACGAGTAAGGTCTGTGGACATAAAACAATCGTCTCTATCTTGTGCGAAATTCAAAAGCACAGTTTCCGGTTTATGAATTCGTGTCACGCTACACCTGACATTGACGACAGCTTCGGCTGCTCGTTCTATTTTGATGTGCAGTTTTGTTGCATACTTAACTTCTTCTATCAGATGAGGTGGATCTGCAACGTTTCGGCCCTAGTTCAACAAGCATCTTAGAGGTATTCATCAGTGCAAAGAGTGTGACAACTAAAACAACATATCCACCACTTTAGTACATGTGAATTTGCGCTACGTTGTATTTGCAGCACTCGAACCTGCAACACTAAAATGATCAAACAGTCGTTTTGTCCACTGTTACTTCCGGAACTATTTAAGCCATGTAATGCCTTCCTGATGGAATGAGGTCAACATTGCTTTCGGATGTGATTAAAAGTGACCAATCAGTCCGCGCACCTATGCCGTACTTTCTTTCGGGAATAGGAAGCTACCCACTTCACTCACCTCTGTTTTACGGGGCATCACAATCCGCATTGCCTGGCTTCGTCCAGACGAATTGGCGAAGCGGTAGGTAGCCGACGAATGTTGAGCTGCTTCATATCCCTACTTTTTATGCCACTGCTTCAACTTGTTTTGTGCTCATCGTGAATACTTTGACGGGTCATGTGATTCAACTGTCACTTTGCCGCAGGCTTTCAGCATTTTGCAGCGTGACGGCAACTCGATTGTTACACTGAACTACGGTTGTGCATCTCAGACTATGGGATCTGCACTGTACAGTGTCAGCTGCAATCAGACAATATGTGAGTTTCTGTCATTAACACTTCTGTACTGGCATATCGGATAGCGACAATTCTGGGCAAAAGAGTCAAATATGTGTTGAGCGAATTGTTGCCTCATGACTTTTTAGCGTCCCTCCAGTTCTGACGAAGAATTAGGCACAACATATGTACGACATGCACAGTGCCAAAAGGAAAGAAGACTGATACGTTTGCGAAGGTGACACATGTTTGTGGCTTACTCTGCAAGCTCTTGATAATCGTGCCGTATTGCCGAAACAGGTGATAGTAGGATCACTGGGAATCTCGATGTATTTTACACTATTGTTGTTTGCGTGGAGCTCAATGTGTTAAGTTGGCTAACTTGAAAGCATTACTCTTTTGTTCAAGAATTTTCTGAGAAGGTACTTCGGTAAGTATTAGGGGTGCAAATGGATACTCACAGCGCTAAGGTTGTTATGCGATCTGATTAACCGAAACGCACCGGTAACTTCCAGATGTCAGTGCCCTACGTTCCGTCGGATAGACGGATTACCTTTGTGGCGCGATGCAAACAATCGATTGGGCGTTGGGGCAGCCAGGTTGTTGGAAACAGAGATTTGGTTAGGTTCAAGATCAGTTTTGTTTAGTGTGGCATTCAAACGCATGGCTGTAATGCGTCCTGGATCAACGGTTTTGTCAGGCCAACGGGGCCTACCGATGCCAGCAGTTCTACGTATGTTTGCTCGAACATATGGAACAGCATTTAATGAGGCATGGTGTTGCATCGTAAATTGGGGTAATGAGCGTAAACTAGCATGTGTGCAATCTGCCCAGTAAACGTGCACAAAGTACATTAAATCAGTGGACAAGTTAGAATTACACGTGACCGTTAGTAGCCAATCAGATACGAGATGAAAGTTCTGGTCTTGTAAACGATGTACACACACAACACATGGTTTGTTGGATAATTCACAAGTGATCTCTTGTGTACGGGTGAAAATTCTAGCTGGTTCATAGTGAACTCAGTACGATTGGCTCGTCTATCCTATCGCAAGTGATGCCAGTTCGTTTGAACAGGAACAGCTATGTCGCACTAGTGCATCGTCAGATGTAGTGTAGTAAACATCGGTAGACATTCCAACGTTTAGCACATTTATAAGACCAAGGCACTTCATCAGAACAGAAAGAAAACGTTGCGATATGCTGACACTTGGCTTACTCTCATCAGTCATAAACGTAGGAAATGCAGAGCACGACAGAGAAATAAGGGCCGATTGTGAATTGACAAGCCAGCAAAAACGCCCGGTATCTCCAGCTGAACACTATCCTTACATGACCGGAGTCTTTGCACTCACGAACTCCCCTGCTGGCCCACTTCTAGGGGGACTTTCGAAATGGGTCAGCCGAAAGGATTTTCGGAGTAGAAAGGCCTCAATCAGGCATGGGTGGTGTTCAGTTGGAAAGGTTCTGAATCCGTGGACCTTTATTAATGGTACCAAATATTGTAGAAACAAAACCACGTCAGCCCCATAGGTTGCTCAGTAACGTTCGCGCAGGCAACTCCGGCTTTTTATTGTCGATACGCATTTCTCCGCAGAAAGTCAGGAACCTTGGATTTCGATTGCGCAACATTTTCTTGAGTAAGTTAACTGGGTTTATTTGATGGCTTGTTGTCGTGGTGTTTATTAGCAACAGATGGCGTGGGGTTTCACGTCAGTCGATTCATTGAGTTTAGGCTATTGCATGTTATTTCAATCATTTCGAAATGTGTTCGGCCACCCTGCGATAATTGTGCACCTGTAGCCGCCAGTGAACAGATACATAACGTGGAAGACAGCATTTGACGAATTGCACTCACGGTTATGATGAGCAGATCCTTCGGTGGCTTGAACCAAGCTCAACTGCGCAGCCGCATACGCTCGAACTACAGCAGACTTCAATTCCTAGACTTGCGAAACTACGCTTACTCGAATTTACGGCCGTTATTGTTCGTACAAAATCGCTGAGGTAGTCTATCGGGTTGCCATGGTCCCGATTATACTTGGTGTGTTCGTGGACGTATCTAGTCACTGTTTGTCTCTGCTTTCCGGATGTACATAATAAACATGTTTTTCGCTTGCGATTGATGAGAGTGAACTAACTGTTGACATATTGCAGCTTATCTTCTTTTTACGCTGATGAAGTGAATAAAGGGAACTCAGTGGCTCAGTGCACTCAACGCCGTTTAGTAACCTGGTACAAAATCAGCGAAATAGCTTCCTGAAGAAGAAAAATGCAGATAGTCAGTGTATTTTTATCCAATCACCCGCTCACATTTGTTCGTCTTACCAACTATTGGTATTCTGGCCATATTGGATTGGTAGGTTTCTGGTTGGTTGACTGTCAAACTAGTCACATTTATTGCCTGTGACATCCATTGGATGTCGTACCGAATGGCATAAGGCGGTGTACGCTGTCGCGTGTACCCTTATTCCTCACAGTTGGCGGAATTGTGTCCATTAACGACGGTCAGTGACAGACTATCATTATCATCAGACCTACTAACGGACGTAGTTCGAAGACTTCTTAAGCAGCAGCATGAGAAGTGTGAAGCCACTCATTTAAAGCTGATTGCGCTCATGGCACAGAACATGGCAGTTCGGAAAATTTCATCAATTGTGACCGCGGTGTCTATAGTAAAGTCTTTGACAAACAACATAAACTCCATCTATTAACCGGTCAGCAGGGTCACGTTTGAGGCTTTATTCAAGCGTTATGAGGACCCATTTATTGAGGATGCAGGAAAATTAGATGATATTGCCAAAGTCTGACTAATTTTGTGCAGGCTTGATCCACCACAACACGACCACTATTGAAACAGTACTCCGCCAAAGAAACCATTCGAGTATTCGTTCCTGGACGTGACATAATATTTAGCCCGCATTTTCAGCTAGCGTATGTTGTTGTTCAACACCCGACTTACTTGTTTGCATCTCAGTTAGAAATACCCTGGTGGTATTTCAACACTTGCCGATGTGGACAGTCGTGGGCTTGAGAAATTCAAGCTGTCAAACCGCACCAAGTGGTCAGCTGAAAGCCTGAATTTTCGCGTGTGGAGGTCAGTTCGCATCCAGTCTGGATATCCGTACACTTATGTCACCGCAGCTAGAAAAACCCAGACATTGCAGTCTATGATAGGTGAGTGCCAGAGATTATTAAATCCTGAGGATGACGTTAGGTTATTCGAGAACAATTCCAACAGTGAAGATAACGTTGAAGTGTATGCCATGAGTAATGCAGGAGTATTCAAATGACAATTCACAAAAGAGTTGCCAAGCGTTATTTGATATTATGCGCATTGGCGGTTTGCGCAACTTTACTAGTTTCGAAATCACGTATGCTAAATATGGAGTGAACTTGGATGTAAAAAGTGCAGCGACCCTGATTACTTATTTTTGACTATGCTCGCGTTTCGTTCGCCAGTTGTACCTTTCCTCTTGCGAGCCCTCGTTTGCGCTTAGACGTCTGTTTGAGCGATTAGGAATACGGACAGATGTAGCGTGCACTGGAACGTAAAACGCGTGCAGCGCGTTCGTTTGCCGTTCCGCTGTATTACCGTTGCATCTCATTGCTCTCGCGCTTGCACGTCGATTTCGTGTACCAGCAATATACCCCTTATTTGCTTATTGCACTATTCTCAATCAATCACCTCGGTCTGTTCTACCTTGCACACCCGTGAAACCGTTTAATTCGTGCAGTATTGTGTGTATTCTGTTTCAGCCGACCATTATTATATGTCACGTTCCAAGTGTGTGAGCACATCTTATACAAACTCCACGCTCAAAACTATACGCTGAAACACTCACGCACTGGTAATGTCACCTCGCTTGATGATGGAACGTTTGCAACCTAAATGCCAAGCTCGGCAAACATACCAATACCAAAACATCTTATACATTATATTCTACTTAATTTCGCTTAACCGCCGTGGCCATTGAAGAGGTTGTCGGGATTTCCGTCTCCCTTACCTCTGAGCACGGTAACAGTCTCCGTTCTGGATAATCTCTATCTAGAGTTGTGGTTCGCTGTGTAAGAAATAGAGTTTACTAGCAACGTATTAGCAATTCGCGTACGTTTTTCCGGTTCATATCAAGCCTTCCCCGTGATACTTTAGACTGTATCAGTGATATCTTACCAGACTCACCAACCAATCGTTAACAGTCTGCTGGACGAAAAATCCTTTAAGAACCGTCCGAAAAATGCATCTCAGTTAGTTGTTCCACAGGTTGTAGTTGGACGACAAGAAGCTACCAGTTCTTCCTCGAGGTATGTGGCATGCAGTTGACAGATCCGTTTTGCTAGAGCCGCTCTTGAAAGGGTTGTGGATACAACGACTGTTATCCGTGTTACCATCACATGCACTAGGTTATCTGGTAGCTTCGTCTGGAGCAGTATATGAGAGTTTTTGAAGCCCCGTACCTTCACCATTGCATGTAGTTACCCACAAAACTACTATGACTGGTTTGCTGTTTACGGAGGACGCCGAAGCAGCAGTCCTACGCCAGACACTAAACGTACTTCCTGAAAACAACCATCGGAACCAAACAACGAGACAACTCAGTTTTGGTGTAAACTGACAGATATTCGTGTCAGTAATCAGCGATCCGTGTTGCCACTTTAGACTGCTCTGTGGTGTGCATCGTCACCACCCAGAAAAATGGCCAACGGCCTTTGCTGGTACCACGAGACGTACGGTGAGAACGCCAGACGGTGCCAATCACCAAGTAGCCGTCGAGGTGAAAAGGAGTTTAAAGTGGCAGGTAGGCACATTTCAGAAATAACCCCCGCAGGCCAAAGAAATCCTTCGATCTTTCTCGTTGTAAGACCGGACTTCAGTGGTGAACATTTTAGTCAATACAAGAAGGGAGGTGGGCGTATTTCACATCTTCCAACGGATCCGGGATTAGAGTCGAACAGTACAATCTTAGCTGCAGTTGGTGTGCCCAGTTGAATTTTCGGTCATCAACTGCTGAGCCAGAACATTAGTTTCGGTCGTAATAATCGCTGGGTTTCCTCCGCAGCTGACACGCTTTTCTGTCATTGGCATCGATACCTTCAGACGTTCCGATCCACCAAATGACGTGCGTTGATCGCATCCGATTGATACTTCGATGAAACTCGACGTTTATGGTAAATCTTCACGTATGACTTTGTTCGGCGCAGTGATATCCGAACTCATAGACTGTGAGTCTTGGTGGAGAGTCTCATCCACCCCCTCACCAACGAACTTCCGGCCGTGACAGGCGACGTGGCGCATCAAGTTGTCACTGTTATATCGGGGACCGACAGAGTGGATACAATTGAGCTGGAACGATTCCTGCGACGCAGTGATATGGTACGCACTGTTTTACACCGAAGAGCCGATTCCCCAAAAGCCGACTATGAAGGGAAAACACTGGTCTCCCGAAAACAACGTTTACTGTCTCAGCACGAAATTCCGAGTGCCGAAGCCCCTAGTGCCGAAAGGCCGGAGTCAAAGTACAAAATGCGGCTTTTGCGTTTTTATAGCTCGTCAAGCCATCGGGTGAAAAAAAACTAGCGAACTAGCGTCCAGTATGTGAGTCGGCGCCAGAGGTAGAAAAATTGTTGGTACATCAAAGGAATTCGGCTTTACAAGAAAAAAAACGGTAAATGCTCATTCCAGTTAGCAGACAGTTTTTTTTGAGGGGGGGTGACAACCCCAACAATCACATGAAGACCTCCAGTTCGCAATCGTCCACGCCACCTTACTCCAAATATGCGGAAAAGTGCCCAAACCGATTTCGACCGGCATTATCCTCCGGTCCGACAACCCTTGGACGTTGCAGTTATATATGGAGCCTAAGAAGACGCATAAGGACTGACGCCCACGTGGCGATTACCGGGCATTAGGCAACAAGGCCACTCTCGACCAGTTTTCTCTTGAAGGGACACTCTGTTGTAACTTGTTCAATGTCCTACGAACATGTGAGCAGATAACGGATAACGGTCAACGGAACGACGTATAACGGAACGATAGTCACCGGTAACGAACAACGGACTGCGGAATATGTACGACTAGTTCGAGACTTTCCAGCCAACCCAACCATCCGAGGCTAACGCATGAACAGAGAGAAAAGACTAGCCTCCGGACAGAGTTCCTTCATGTCACTCAATCCGAAGACAACACGGTCACAAACCAGGTCTTTTTTAAAGGGTTTGCGACCAACCAAGAGATCAAATCAAAGGTGGCCAAATGGTGGGCCGAACAGTACTGTGATGCGCGTAGACAGGATGCAGGCATGTGAGCGTTCAGGCGTGTAAGCGGGTTATGGACATGTGAGCATTGAGGCGCGTAGGTGGGATGCCAGATATTTGGCACTAGGTTTGAAAGGCGAAGTGGCGCATGACCGTGCCAACTATGGAGGTCGCACACAAGTGTACTTCGTTAGTTTTTGGCACACAATATTTTCGGGGAATTCGCGACTTCCCCGACAGACACTTGTAATGATCATTCACTTACTTACCTTCAGGTCTTGACGACAAACTTAGTCAAAAGGTAGATTTTCACTAAGTTCCACCTGGTAGGCAGCCATAACTAGACTCTAGTAGCCCCCAAGAACATCCCATTTGGACTGTAGCAGTAACTCGCTGATGACTGGTGCCCCCCAGCTTTCAGGCCTCTCAACCAACCGCTTTAGAAAGGGAACTTTTAATGATATATCTCGGCATCAGCCACTTCCTGCATGTCCTTCTAGCCAGGATTTTCATCGTCTTCACAGGCCATAACTCATCAACGCACGCCGACATCTGAGGGTAACTCCACCAGAGGAATCTGACGCCGAATTCACGACCCACAGCTGTCTGATCCCAAGCATTTCGACCCCAGTCGTTGAAACTACCCCCTTCATCAGTGCCGCACTGAGCACAACTGACAGCTAAGTCGACCCCGCTGCGATCGCCGCAGCATAACTCAATGATTCAGGGATAGAACAACTCTGCTTATCAAATCATTTCAAACGCCTCCTTATGTACACCTCCGAAGGGCTGGCCGTTTGTGACGCTTCAAACTATACCCATCTCCCGCTTACTTAGTTAGTTTCCCATCTATAAACTTTTTGACTTCGTACGACATCTCACCCCGTTGTCATGATAGACACTGATCATTTTTGTCTATTTCAACATCAGTGGCAACATACGCTCCCAGTTTGAAAAGTGTACGTCATGTCAACGTTATAAAATTCAGCCGTGCGCGCATATCATCCGAGCATTTTCTTCACCTCTAACAAAAGTCAACCTGACGCATGCTGGCCCGATCGGCACCTGGGTACTCTCTAATTAGTATTCGTATGGCTAAACATATGTAGACGTTGGTTAGAAGCTATATCGACTCAAAATCGCTTATTAATTCCCGCCGTGTGAGCAGTTTCGTGATATCAGTTCTCTAAACTTAGTCAGGCTGTTGAATTTGCCGCTGATTGTACTTTGATTCGGTCTATACATTACTTCCCAGCGCTGTGGAGTTAACTAGAATTCTTCCCCCAGCCTTACACTCAGCAGTTACCGGTCTGGTCGAGCACAGTCGTCAACCGCTATAGATCGGTTAGTCGCCAATAACGACCTTTAGAGGAAAGAGTTTCTGTTTTCAATGCTGCTAATGATTCTAGACATTTGCAGCCGTTCTGTACAACACTGCTATACTACAAGTCCACCGGGACTTGTTACGTTAACCAAGTGATTTGATTGTGCTGCATACAACGAAATCCATCACCTTCACTGACTTCTTTGAGCATGCGTCCTAGGCACAAACTACAACTCTAATAGGTCAAACCAAAAGAACAGATGTCACACAAATACCCCGACACTTGACTGTCGACTTGTTCCTAGTCTTTGACCCGTTCCGTTGATCATCGACGGTTTTTGCGGCCACCATATGCAGATCCATTTCGCGTAAATACACAGAGTGCTGTGGCTTTCACGTTGGAAATTAGTATATAATGCGAGCTTATGACTATCGACAGACTGACACCAATGTTTATCGAAGTACATGGTGAATTTGATGTAAAAGCTACTCTGTGACCGACAAAACCTCTCTTGAGACCGCTTTGTCTGGTACAGGCACAGATTTTCTAAACACCGCATCACCATCATCGAACTTTCAAATCCTTATGAACACACGTGGTTTGTGATTTCAGTGGATCACTGCCTTTTGAGAACTATTGTTTTGAGCGAAGAACGTGGGATGGCACGAAGGTTGTTCATTCGGAAATGTAATCCTCAACAACACCTCCAACACCGACACTCATGTGCACGCGTCGATAATCCTGGCGTATCACAGATGTCAGACAAATTCACTCTTGGGAAACATCATTTCTTAATATAATTCAGTTTAATACTTTTTTACGTTCCGCCAGTAACCTCACTACCTTAGTGTATGTCCCCAACTGATTACTCATGAGTAGCACAGTGGTCGGTCATCCAAGCCACGCTATATTGACTTCTACTGCGTGTGAATGTTTTTTCTATCCTAACTTGAACGGCATGCGCATGGTGGTTCCTGTGAAGCGACAGGCTGTCGGAAAAACTTAACCTCATTTTTGTTCACAGTCGGAAAGAGTAGTCGGCAAGGTTAATGTTCTTCGTTGATAAACACTGCGGACTTTATATACTATTGCTAAATAACTGGACCCATACGCGCAATGTCAACGAGGTCGTTACTTACAAGGGAACGGAAAGTAACTTGAACTACTACGAGATACGTGAACAAGGGCTGCCCGTTTCGGGTGCGACCGAAGCTGGGACCCTATTGTGTACTGCACCCTAACCAGCAAAACTCACTGTAACACCGTGCTGAATTGTCCAGATTAATCTGTTCAACGGTACATGGCTATTCGAGATTATTACCCCCTCCAAAATATCGACTTCCGGTTGCTCCCAAACTTCTCCATCTTTACATCACCAACCGTCAACATGAACTGTGTAACAGCGGTCTGGTTAACCCTCTATAAAGGTAACTCAGCAGTGACCCTATTCATTCGTCATTAACCACCGTTAACTCTCTAGAGCCGTTCTTGGAAACCCCTCATAGTTACCTGGACATTTTTGTTGTTGGTTGTACACATATGGATATTCAAAGACATCTCATGCACTGGAATCTGTAACACGCTGCTCAACGTCTTCGATACTGGGGAATAAATGAATGAAAGTCGGGTGGTCTCTGTTGAATACAATAATGTTGGAATAAAGGTGGGCCGATAAATTCAATCCGTTAAACCAGCACGCATTCAAGGAGTAGTTCTCCAGAACGGAATGGGAGTTACGATGAATAGTACCCTCTAGAATGTTAGCTTCCTACAAAACAAGTAAACGTGTGTCTAAAGAAGGTGGAGCCGTTTTCCGATACAGTGCAAAACCCGCAAACATGACACAAGGGCCGGTTATTCTGAACGATTGGTATCTGTTTTCATGTCATTTTCAGGTGTTTTGATTCTACCGAATGCGATGCCAACAACAGTCCCCAAAAGAAAGTGATGGCAGACCTAATCAAAACGCCGCTTTAGGCAACCTGGCTGCTTCATAGGCCCATCACCCAGTCAGTCGCTTGCACCAAGCTTCTGTGCCTGAAAGGCAGTTCGCTTTCCTAGCTGGACAGAGGACTGTCAAACAGCCAATTTCGTAGATTACTGTGTGGGGTTTGATCTTTCGGAACATGATGCAGAGTAGGCGCAGTGCGTATCCGTTCGCACATCTAGAAAAGACTGTCATTCTTTTACGTAAGGTTTAATCGAGTCAAATTTAACCATGTACCTATGATCAGGTAAAGTCCTCATAATGGAGATTCTCACAAGAAAATGGCTACCACGGTACCCATTCTCAAATCATTTTGCATGTATGACTTTTAGTACCGTACATCCTAAGTGTTTCGGTTAACATATTGGGGTTGTAATGTGAAAATAAAACTCGCCATAATTATCATCACTGTTCGGTTTTGTTAGGAAAAAGGTTCGAATATGCACATTACGCATTTGTGGATTTTTATTTTGTACCGTTCTATGTTTGGCATTATGCTTAATGTTGAAATCCTTGAGGCACATTTGAATGTATGCAGAAATTCGGTCCTAAGTATGCTTTTATTTCGCATTTTCTGGTGTGCAGTGAACAAGTAGCATGGATTTTATAATATGAAAAGACACACGTCATTTTTTTCATGACTACAATTGCTGAAAAACTAGAATTATCTTGCGTAGTATTATTTAGCACGCTCTCACCCCACATCTACCTGACTGTTTTATTAATTGTAGCGAATATGATAAATGATATTTTGATAGTCGCATTCAT
>QNGE01006919.1:4071-27106 GCA_008508345.1 Paragonimus westermani
CTTCGGGTTTACACTGGATATGTGGTGTGTTGGTGGAACTGCAATTGGTGCAGCGCAAGCCAATTGCAGTGATGGATAAGCGCAGGCGTCCTTTGGCTTCGGTCACTGTGACAGGCTAATCCGAATCGGATGCCGCCAACCGTGTTAAAACCTGACCTTTTCTGCTACCTTGGCGTGGTGGTCAGGCTCGCGTGCTGTTTTGATCCGGAGGGCTGTGCTGACTAGGAATTCTGTCCTTTCAAATTCTCCCAATAAAAGGAGCGCAGTCAGATAAACAGCAGATGCGCTCGCTGTGGATGGTGCGAATGTGTCGTATTTTGATCCTGTTTGACGTTTGTTCTGGACTGGTTTGTTTGTCCGTGACTTGTCTGTCTCTACCATAGTATATCACATATATGCCTTGTGTTGCATGTCGTGCCCTGTGTGAGCGTGTTGACATCATAGATGTGGTTATCGAGCCAGTGCGTAGCCGCTGAAATTTGATTGTTCCCGATATTCGATGACTGGGCGTTTGTGTGCGCGTGTGTCGTCCGCTGACTTGTGGCACAGGATTTTGGACCAAAGGCATTGGCTGCAGACACTAATCGTTCTCCCATCAAGATATGGGCCGTCTTGTCAGTATCCACCTAAACCAGGATAAACCCGGTTGCCCTATCTGTTGTTTGCGGCAGAGTGGATAGGCGAAAATATGCCACTGCCAAACTCTCCTCCTTCTTCCCTAATCATCCTTCAGGCATGAATTCTAGAACAGACAATGTTCATTGAGCCTCAGCAGCACGCTGATCAAACCGATACATGCACAAGGACGCAAGATGTTTTCTGGTGGGACACAAGATGCGCATGTTGTTGTATCGAAGAAGCACCACCGGGTGGCCAGAACGCCGAACCTCACTGATCGACATGGAACTGAGTTTCTATGGCATCGACGTAGCAGCCTTGAGTGAAACAAGGCTTGCAGACCAAGGTAAGCAATGAGAAACAGATGCTGGGTACACCCTCTACAGGACAGGTTGCCGACAGACGGTGCTTGGGAGCACGGTAACTGTTTCGCAGTCGTTGATGACAGGTGAATCGCACGGCATCAGCCTCGAATCCCGTTAATGTGTCTGCGACTCGGTCGAGGTAAAGTGCGTCACAGTTGCTAGTGCTTATGGTCCAGCTGTGTAACACCAATGATACAAAGTCCCCGTCCTATGATGAGTTGTCCGTCGCAATCCACATACAGCGAGGACGAACTTCAGCAACTGGCCATAACTTTCACGACCGCGGTATTCAAGTTTGGACTAGATGTTAACATAGGCAAGACATTTTCTTTCTCTCAGCCTTCTCCGGACGGAGATTCTGCTCTTGCACGTGCGCCCGAAATTCGCATCAATGGAGGTGTTGTAGACAGCTGCGTAGACTTCCGCTACTTGGGTAGCAAATTGTCCACAGATCTGTTTGCGGATCGCGAGTTGCGAGCTCCGGTGACGTACGCTAGTGCTGTTTTCGGACGTCTTAAAAGACGTGCCTGGAAGAACCAGAGTCTGAAGATGGCCACCAAACGGTGTGTTGACCGCTCAATGGTGCTGTTTATACTGTTGTACGGCAGTGAATCGTGGACACTGTATCAACGGAAAGTGCGTTATCTGAACCGTATCCACGTGCAGTGTTTAATACTCATCTTGGGTGTTTGGCTCCGAACACTGAGATACTACGGCGAGCAGACATGAACGGCATGCTGATGCCGAATGAGCTTCGTTGGCTAAGTCACGTCTGTCGGATAGACGATGATCGTATTCCAAAGCAGCTGCTGTAAGAACAACTGAAATTAGGTAAGCAAACTCCTGGTGGTCAGAAGCGGAGATACCAAGATGTTATCCAGGTAAGTCTTTCGCGTCGTAACATCGATTTTAGATATTGGGAAGACTGAGCGTTGAACCGTGTAGTTTGGAGAAATATGGTCCGGATGGGCGTCCACAAATTCAGTGAGCAGTAATTGCGCTACCGTGAACGGAAGCGCACGGTAAGCAAGGGAACCATCGGTGCCATAAATCGTGGTGACATATTTGTATGGCGTTGCGATGTGTGGCCGCGAATGTGCTGGCCGTTGCTGATTAGTTGGTCATCAACGTACTTACAGTACACGGTCTACCAAGAAACAACGAGTACGTTAGAACCACGTAGGTTGTAGTCAGTGTATCCATTTTTTCTTGGTCACATCAATCAACGACTGCCGTCATTTGGAACCCATCTGATCCCCTGTTCGCAAACCTTGATCTGTGGCCTTCTACTTTTCCTATTCTTTAGCTTTGTTGGTAGACTGTATGGTGAATGTTTTGTCCAACCTTGTTTTTCCTTCATATTCTCTCTAGAATGCACTAACATGTACTGCTTTTTGCGTCATATTTTCAGTATTTTTCCTCCCAGTTTGGACCTTACCACTGCAGTCTCACCCTGTTTATTTTCTAAGAGATAGAACTTGCAATTGCGAGCTAGCCTATGAATTGGTTAATCAGCAGTGACTGGCTGGACACAGGCCTCATTCACATACCTTCCGGTCTTATTTCTTCGGGTATCCCAGATACGTGATATGCGAGTGAAACCACAAGTGGTTCAGCGCGAGCCACCTGTGATTGTTGGGCGCAGGCTTCATTTGGCTTCGGTCACTATGACAGACTAATCCGAAACAGATACGGCCAACTGTGGGTAAGCCGGGAGATGCAGTCATTTACCTACCGGATGACTGGGGTTCAAAACATGACAGTTTTAATGACAAGACTCGTCGTAATAGGGCAATCGTGACTGTATATATGCATATGCTCACAGCTGGGTTGTACCCACGAGGACTGCTACTGATCCAAAGAGTCGTCTAAGAAGTGACAGATTAATATAAGCAAATGAGAAGAAACAAGCAAAAACTCATAAATTCACGAAAAATAATGAATAGTCATACGTATTCAGAGTTGCTGTTTACTACCGTACGCTGACGTGTTTGAGGGCCTTTCCAGCCCGGTAAGCAACATCTTTAAATCCTGTCAAGTAAGGCGATCAAACATGCAATGGGTCGCGATAAAGTCATTGCTTGCGAATTTCGTAGTTTCTTCCAGCCGTCATCACCCGCGCTGAACAATGTATGATACTGTAGCCGCTCCGTAAGTACTCAGAATGTATGAGCCAACCGGTATAAGCCGTTGTCGTTCGCACACTTGTGAGTCCTCCGAAGACACATCGACCAGCAGACGTGTTGCTCATAAAATCAGTTCACTTGGTACAGACTAACTAGCAGAAAGCAGCGGTTGAATACTGAGAGTCCAAACGTACCTTCCACATAAAGAGACCAGGTGCCTGACGCCCTGTCCAGACTGAATACCCATACAAGAACTGTAAGTTCCAGTTCTAATCGAAAGCCTTTGCAATTCCAAAAGTGACGAATATCGGAGACTGCACTACATGCCTTCGCAGTCGTCATGCACATCTATCCAGCAAACTTACAAGTTGACGAAATGACGCTACTCGGGTAGGTTAGACAATCAACAGCCTACACGTAACAATCAACCAACCGACCGACCAAACTAATCCCGAAACATCACTTCATCTTTCAAGCTATGTGGTTCCTCATAGCCAGGCATATTTCACGGTACTTAAGCAACTGAAAATGAATACGCATCTATCAATGTGAGGACCGGACAAAGAGGATTTGCAACTGATACAGAACATGACATCCTGAAAAATTAGTAAACGATCAGGCGAGATAAAGCAAAAGTGAACAGCAACGATGGAACGAATTACTGAACCTTTATGCGGTCGCACATCGTATATACGTACACTACTCGAAATAAATAAACCCGGTGTTCCAATGCGAACAGTCTCACTCATGTTCCGAGAGATGGCTTGTGCAGATGTGGAGTCAGTAAAAAACCGTACTGAACTCAATGAAAAAGACACGTCTGAACTAAATCAGTAACTTTGTAACGTGAATACTGGCGATAAGAACTGATGTTATGTCGATGCACAGACCACTCCCAAAAGCATCCCATTGGACTAGAGTAACAAGATAGTATGTTATTATAACAGGTTGAACAATGGTCACATATCAGTAAGTTCCGATCAGCTGAAAATCGTTTATGAAACTTTACCAACATTGTGAACAATTTAAAGTTGAAACTTACGTTCATGGTTAGGTTGATGGAGTTGTGAGTGGTTCAGTGGGACCAGATCTGACGGACTACTCAATATCAAAGTACAGAAAAAGAGGAAAGACTTCACTGAAATCGTGAACTACATACAGAACACAGTTAGGAGTGAAACCGACGTCAACCCACTGCTTGCCACAACAAGCTTTGTGCATGCGAGCATTGGGATCGCGATGAAAGAGAAGCAACCTGAACAACCCCCTTCCTTCGGTTATCTGAGAACACGACGAACTGAAGGTTAGACTCCAAGATCAACCTGAAGAAAGCTAATGTGGACTGGCGAATGTGTTTACTTCAAGTGGCGTCGAAAGCACTTTGATAAAAAGAGCTCACCGTATCTGAATGGAAGGTACTACTACAAATGTAACACCCCTTTTCCACATTAAAAGGAAATGACTATTCTGAACGTTTTAGCGGAAGAATTCAACTGTCAAACTACGAGCTTTATGGTAGGAATTCAAGCTGAATTAGGAATTTCCGATGAATGAACAGTCTACTGAGTATTCAAAGCAAAGTCCAAACGTCACTATTTCCAGAACATAGCAAGCAGTTTAGTCGGGTGTCCTCCGTCTTACAGTGCCTCATTGTGTGGGTGTAGGACGGTTAACTATGATTAGTCTGCAACATCATAGGTGATCTACAGACTTCCGCGTAGCTGTGAAGAATGCAACCTTGGGGTTAATGAACACACTACCAAGTGCACAGTGATAGACTGAAATTTAACCACTTCAATCGTCAAGCACTTGTTTGAAATCGGACACAGTGAACGTCCCTGAATCCTTGAATGTGTCATTCAGAAATACAAGAGGAGGCCAGCTCTTGTTTATTGAGGCACTGTCGAGTAGCTGCATCTGCCCATCCTCGGCCATTATAAGAAGTCTTTGCCGTTGCGATCGCCTTGGTAAGTGGGCGACCAGTCGGGCTGATCACGTTAAGATCACGACCATAGTTTAATCTGCACATCCAGTGTTTGATTCTTTGCGCATGAGCATGTCTCTAAACGAAATCACTCCATGTGGTTCAATGAATGCCTCCAATAATCAAGTTACACGTGAACGTGCGATCCGATGGGAAGAAATTTTACGTCCGTGAATACCACAAAATTGATTTCATCTGATGTCACCGTCAAAAATTCATACTATGATGACGTGCAGAGCGTGCCACACAGACCAGCTGTATAATTTACCCGATTCAACCTGGTTCGCAAAAGAATTAAGTGAAGCAAAATCGGCTGAGCACTCAATACCCGGCAGAAGTTCCGCACCAAGATCCTCGGAATCTTATATTGCTCCGCAATGATACCACATCATACGATATCAGCAATGACGTGGTTTGATAGAAAGGAGTAAGCTGGGCATACTTGTCAAAAATCAACTGAAACAGAGGACATTCACGCGGTTAAGAATCGAATGGCCTCATCCGAAACTCACAGATCACTATTCAGTCAACTGAAACATCACGGTAAACCCATCATCACACCTCCAATGCATTTGTCCGTGCACATTTCTTAATCAACTTGTTAAACTTGTCATGTACGCACCCAGGTCAGTTACCTCCCTAACAAGTCGTAACCGGTATACGTGTCTCGAGGTTGGTAACTTGTTGTCCCATATTTCATGGGGGAAAGCGAAATAAGAGCTGCCATGCTTATTCGACCAAGACCCCGCACAGCGCATGAAATGGAATGCCCGGCATGGTCAGTGGTTCGAACTTTGTGAGCAACGTCAGTTTTAGTTCCAATGTTTGGCAATGTTTGGTTTATTGTTTGGCATGGCCCATAGCCATGAATACACTCACAACTGCTCAAGTACTTCTGTGCGATGCACCAAGAGGGATGGCTATTCAACACTACGGATCATACTGAACAACACATCCTGCCTTAACGCTGCCGTACGAACTGGACGGTACACGGTCCCACGGTGAGGATTTTTGAATTACTGCTGAGTAGTCGGGGATTTGGTTTATTTTCAAGTTGACCATCACTCACATTTGATCGCAGCGTTCGCATTCAGATAGACTTTCCAGCCAGCCTCTTTCGAAAAGAAGCACTAGACTCGAGTTTCGCTCTCATTAGAGCTCGTCAGTAGTGCATATCNTTTTCGAAAGAGGCTGGCTGGAAAGTCTATCTGAATGCGAACGCTGCGATCAAATGTGAGTGATGGTCAACTTGAAGATTTTTGAATTCAAGACGTGTACAACGCCATCTAGTCAACGAATTACAAGTCAAGGATTATTCTCACATCAACTTATTCATCCGCCATGCCTTGCAAGCTTCCATTGTCGCAAGTGATGAATCACAACAGTCTAAGTTATTTATACTGTGCTATTAAGATTTGAAGAAGTTCTAGAACTTTACTATAGGGTTTTGCTACCTACTCATCTTTAGTAAACTACTACTTATGTATCATATTTGTATTGTTATTGCCGCCATTGCCCTCGGAGTATAGGTAACTTTTAGACCAATACCGCCCATTAACACTTATTCTGTAATCAAAATGGGAACATAGTTAATTCAGTAAACTGAAATTTCAATGGATCTCATCAACAATGGAGATAACTCCAGAGAAAATGCTGGGTAAGTGCGTCAAAAGCAGCTTTCCGGTCCAAATACCACGACCTTTGGCGGGGTAAAGGTCCTGATGATCCGCGACTACATCGAGAGCCTTTCTGTTTTTCTGACGTTTGATTGTTTGGAAAGGTACCGAAGTAGGAGATTCGTTAGTAGCTTGGATGGAATAGGTAAAAGTCAACATATCTGTGGCTGGTACATGATGTTCTGTAACCTTTTCTGAAGGTCGGAGTGACTGCCATAAACCACTAAGCACAGAGCAATGATTCAGGTTTCAAAGCATATGGAAAGAGAGTAGTCAGTCGAGGAGACATTCTATCATAAACACTCTTGAAAAAGCCTACAGAAACAAAGTCCAGTCTAGGAACATCATTATATTTCAATAAGTTGAGCTTCAAAGCCACATCAGTTCTCGACGGATCGCCACGAACAACACCAATAATCGCACTATCTCTTCCAACTGCAGCTTAGTCAGCTGCCCTAGCCAAATTCGATTATTCCGCATGGGGCCCAGCCCATTTATTGAGGAATTGCAACAAAGTAAAAAAATCGTGAGTCACCTTTTTGAGCACAGCCATATTAATTCCCTACAGCCGATCCATACAGCCAGGAGACACAGAAAATAATGTTCAAATACTATCTGAAAAATATTCTCTTTCGACATTTTGCGCTCAATTCGTTAAATAAGCCTAACGGTCCTTGAGCAGATTTCCAGCTCGTGTTTCAGTTCGTGGTGACTCATATCATATCTGGAATCCGTGGAGATAGCTTGATGTTTGTTCACAATTACTATCGTATCCGCGGAAACTCACCGTTACTATAAACCCTGCTCTCCTTTGGAGCAGGGCTCGTTCGGGTTACGGCATCATGAAGTGGACGGTTTGATTACAAGTGGTGCTTAATAATCGTTTCGTACAGTCTCACTGCTCAGGTTTCCATTGATCAGTTTGCAACCATCGTCAGGTAATCGATAGGCAAACGAGAGAAAAACAGCCGGCACAAGCAACACCATGGTCTGACGCAAGGTGATAACTAGACCGGGTGATATTATTTAACAGAACAATGGCACCGGTAACGACGGTGATACGGCCAACTTAACTTTATAGTCAAGTTACACGGGAAGTCTACACGTAACCCATTATGGCCTTCCACGTCGAAATACGGAAGTTCAGACCGAAAGTCTGCAGTATACCCGCAACAGCAACAGCCGACAGCGGTAGCTCGCCTCACGCCAGGGCACCGAATGCATCACCGAAATACTTTTCCTCAAGCGAGACAACCAAACTAAACATTCTTATCACCAACAAGCATAACGAGGTTTCAGTGTACAGTCCTACTCGGAAGATCGAAAGGAGTATTGCATGCAGTGTTTTATAAGATGCCGTCCGTCGGGGCGTGTACAGGCGTGGTAGGTAAACAACGTTTTCCTGATCCATGCAGGCAAACTTTGACCGAGGTACGAAGTCTAAAATCCAAGCGAGCAAAAGCGTTGGCTTGCTGTGGTTGGATATGACTAAGAATCGTGGATGACAGAGCCCGTGGTGTAAACATCTGCTACCTGAATTATCCTTTGGTTACTCATTAGTTTCGACTTCCCCATACTACAGTTGTCTATTCATCCACCTATTTTCGCGGTTATTTCCAGTGATATCAAAAACACTTTAAAACTATCATGACGGAAACATTAATCAATCGAACGCCTCTAGTACCCGCTGTTTTTATCATGACGTCCAGAGGTATGTGGAGGAACTCGTGTACAATATTTCAATGGTAGCACATGCTTGACGCGCACGCTTAGAGCAATCGCTTCAATATCGCCGACAGCAGTGCAAGCGCTTACCTCTCCAAGTTTTTATCTGATGATCTTCTAGCTCAGTCATCGGACTATTCGGTGAACGATAATACTGATGAAGGATTCGGATGAAATCAGTGATAGTCAACATCCCCACGTGGCGCTGTTCATCTGAATCCCACAGAATAGCTACACGAACTCCGTTGTAAACGAGGGCGAAGAAAGCCTTTTTAACCTACAAATTGACAAGATGTATTGAGACAGGCGTAAACCGGAAAGTTCTCACATTTAAAGTCATATCAAACACAACGAGCTTAGCGCTGAGTGGAATCAGATCGTAGCAAGTGTGTCTTTTTAGAAAGATGCAATAAGATTGATCAGGATCAGCTACAAGAACGAAAGAGTAGGAAGCGCTGGGTGTAACTTACATAGGGCTTCCACATGAAGATTTGAAAGGGAATCCGAGCCCTGAAACCAGAATGTACAGGAACTAAGCCAAATTGAGACGAGTGGGTAAGAGGTCATATTTGATAAAAATCGTTGCTGTGTTACAGACTTTATGATTAGCATTCTATAGGCATGTGAGGTAAGCTTTTGATAGTTGAAATATTTCTTTAAATCAACGTTTATTATATACTCGAGACATTTTCAATTATCCGTATGTTAGGGCAAGTGAAAACGCTGGTTAGAAATATCATCAACAAGACGTGAGATGCTGGCACGTAATTAACTGCAAAAATAAGAGGAACACTCGTTAGGTTTCAAGGATTTTCTATAAAAAAAAGTCAATAAATACCCCATAATTAAAATCAAATGAGCTGACAGTATACCACACCTTGAAAACAGGTGACTAAATTACCGATAAGCGGAAAATAGCAGCTACGACTTTCATCGGTATAATTCGATAACTGTCCGTGCTCAATACGGACTGAGTCAGACAAAGAAACCGCTCACACAACTGCAACTAATTAGCTGCCACCTACTCCAGTCGGTGTCAACAGTATTCACGGTTTCCAATTTACTGACGACCGCCTTCACCCGTCTTTGCCCAGTCACCCGTTGAACACAACGTAGCCACCACTAGTTGACTAAAGACAAAAAAATGCGCGATGCTCTAAAAGATGGGTTGGCCCTATTAATTCACGCCTTAACCATCCAAAGAGCATTTTACATGCACTGGACCTCAGTAACCACCGGCACAGTGGTGGAAAACCGTTTCGACCGCGTTGAAGTTAATCAGCACAAGGCATGTTAACGTGCATGAACAGACACTTAACGATACTTTCTGGACAACCATTTACCATGCTCCAAATTCCTGAAGGTCATCCGCTTGTTAATGGGAACTCATTCACCCCGATATGCCGCAGTTCACACTTTTTATTTGTGTGACAGTACACATGAGACTGTTGTCGTGAAGACGCAAGTCACTACTGTGTGTTTATGAGTGGAAAATCCTAACCCAGGTTGTCTGAAACAGAAGCAAATAGTTTAAGCCTTACTAGCTAACGAAGGAAGTGGAAGAACCGAAGTATGATCAAAGCTAAATGTTTGACGAGATGAGGCCATACGGAGTGGTGAGCGTGCCACAATATGTGAGAAAGACAAATGCATTGCGAAAGGCTAAAATTAAGTATAGGGGAGAAGGAATATAAACTACGCCGATCGTTTCCGGTGAACTTCGCCACCGCTGACACGACGTCCCTGCCACACGTAGCTAACACCTCCGGAGACATTGACGGTCAAGAACGGACAGTCTGTGAACAGCTTCAACGTAGGTGGACCAGGTTTTGCAACGGTACAGTACGGAACACTCGGCCTTCCATAGAAATGGTGAGATCATGCCAGTACCACAGATAGCGTAAATTGGAAAACGCCATCCGACCTTTAGCTGTACCATTCGTGTTCGCATCAGACATTTCACTGGCGCTGATAGAGCACCCAAAATGTATGGACTTCTCAACTACCTCCACCGGTTTGCCACCGAGGGTGAAAGCAAGCGTACAGTCTTGCCGACTTTCTAAAAGCACGTTGCACTTAAAAGACGAAAAAGCTATACGGAGCTATACTTCTAATTTCGTTGTAACCTGAGGTCAGTGGCGAATTGGGGGCTATTTAGACAAATTTCCCATGGCATAACACTGAATAAAACCCAGGCACGCCGTGCTGTGCAAATAAAGTAAGGACACATTTTTCTTGCGAGTGAGGCTGTTAATTGTCCAAATCTTGTGCTGGAGTGCTACTTAGTCATGACATTCTCAGACAACAGGAGGAAGTCGAGATCCTTTTCGAGGAAGATCAATTGTCACCCATCGTTTGGGGGTTAGCTAGAGTGTGCGTGAAAACACCATCGTTATCCCGACCGTAAGCCCACTGCTAGGAAATCTAGAAGCCATTCGCAATACAAAAAATCCATCTGATAGGGGATTCAAGAGCTACTCCACACCAACTTCGTGATAACAAAACAGAACTGTCGATATTAACGCGCAGAGCACTAACGTGATTAAGTACGAACAATGATCACAAAAATGGATTAGTTGTTGGCTATTGTCAGAAAATCAGTCGCTGGATTGTTCTAACACACGAGATCGTCTCGCTAGAGTTCGGCAAAGGCACTTTGGTCAGTTCGTTCCTTTATATATATATATATATATATATATATATATATATATATACAAACCAATCGTCCGGAATAAGAATCAAAGGGCTTACTAACGAACAGGCTTTTTAGCCAAGTCGGGTTAACGATGCTAAAGACACCGCTGTAACTGTGGTCAGACCAGTTGGCACGAGAGCTTACGCACCGTTCAGGTTAAATCTTTCGGCTTTATTGTTTTGGTGTTTCAGTCACCACGGTCCATGAGCGGTAACCTCTGATTGTTGGCAAGCTTCCAGGTAAACGTTTATACCCCGACGTATGCACGAAGAGAAGAAAACCGCTCATGTGTGCTTTCAGAAATATATATATATTAAAGTGCGCGCGAGCAGTTGTCTTTCAGTTTGTGTATACGTGGAAGATGAAAACTTTTCAAATCGTTTTGGCTGCTAGTGTTCAACAGCTAATGACAATGTAATCATAGCTCAATGGCAAAGCCAGTGACATAACTCCGTGAAGAGTAACACAGTTTACAGGAGCTGCTATTCCTGTTTTCGTGGAAATCGGATACCCGAACGCTAACCTAACTTTCCCTGCTTACCATGAACTCACCGCATAATTACTTTAACCAATTTCTCCGACACAGCTGTCGCTGGCAGCCTTTGGTCTTTTATTATCTGCAAAACCTCTCTACAGCCCACCCGGTACAGCGCTATTATCAACTCCGCCAATTCCGGTATACAGCAGAAGACAAGACTTTTGCGGTTTACATTGATGATGAACCGTTAACTTACTCTCTCAACATTTCATCTGACAGGTATCTCCCAAGGGAGGTCAGGTACCTGGAGTACATCTCTTGGCATACGAGAGCACTGTTGCGGACGCAATTTGACTTAGTTATAGCCTCAGCATATCCGTCATACAAACAAGCCCTTCGAAACCTCTGCAAGTTTTCACCACGTACGGATCGACCTGGTGAGTCCCCACCACTGTAAAGTGACCCTACGTATCTGTTCACGTGATGACGGCTTCAAAAGATGACCCATGGCCTTACCGCTCATTAAGTGCCCTTCGGAAACGGTAGTCAGTGCCCCCTGGGTGACACAATTTGGTTCCTCAGGAGTGATGTCCGCAGGTACTGGATCACATTCAGATATCGCGCGACAATTTTAAATAACCCAGAAGTATGAATATACGCAAAACGGTCTACCATCTGACAGCAGATCGAACAAGTGAACATCTCTAGTGTCAACTTACAGCTATTCTCAGTACGTATGCTGCTCCCTCGTGGAAACAGGTACCTCCATTAGTTTTGTAAGGACTACACGGCACGACTGAAGCTGTAGAAGTGATCGACGCTGAGCCCGTTTTTTGGCTGTAACCCTAAGTCACTAATTAAACTCGTATTATCTGGGCCTTCAGTGGTGTGCGGTTACAACAATCACAGCGTGTTTAGTGCACTACATGCGAAGGTTACGCTCTGTGCAGCTTCGCAAACAGTCAGCCGTGTGCGTGCATAACAGACTACCACTCTGTACTCATGTTTCTGCACGTACAGAGGGCTGTGTCAATCTCTGCAACCCTATGGCGTCTTCACATAAGACATGAAGATTTACACCGGTATGCTCGACGACAAACGTGAGGTTAGCCCAGTCGACAGGCTGACACCAGCATTCACGGAAGAACTACCATCCTCCACACACCCTCCGACAGCAATAAACGTTCCTTTCTGTGAACCTCTAGTGGTTGATAACACTGCCATGCCTCTGAATCCTGCTTCATCTAACCTCAGACACAAGCTTGTTAGTGCGGTACCTTGCAAACCAACGTGCATTGCACAGTATACCAATATTTCCTTCTTTGAAATGACGCCTATACTAGCAAATGTTTTTTCTGTAACGACGGTTGTATCCGTCCACATATTCGCACTTTTGGAACCTTAACGTGGATGAACAAAGCTGTAGCCAAACAAAAAGTTAGCCCTTTTCTTCCGTTAACTTAATCAAGCTTTCCTGATTTATTACACATAAAGACAAAAGTAAATAAAAACAAGGTACTCATAGCTTATTCTCGGACCCGAATTCTCAATTAATCTTACATGTTGAAAGATCCGCAATCCAAACGGAATGATATCCATTCTCCAGTTAAGGATTCTCTTCCTGAAGTTCTAATACACTTGAACACGCTCAACAAAAAGAAGAAAGCAACAACGTCTAAAGTACGAAATCTGCATCTGATTGTCAGCCACCAATTTGGCGTTTATCGTAATCGTCAACATTTTCAGCTTTGATCTGTACATTCCGTGTTATGGCTCGAGCTTCCGTTGGTCGGTTGGTGGGTCGGGTCGACAGACCTGCAGTCTGGGATTATCTACCGAGGAAGAGTGTGCTTGAGAAACGTGAGCATAGTGAAAACGGTTCAATATCAGACCTTCGACAGAGTTAGGGCCCATGGCAGCGATTAGCCGACCTCTAACATGTAAAGTGAGGTGTGACAAGTTTGTCCAACCTCCTCCTTCCAACATATCCTCGCAGTAGACAAAATCCTAGAGTGTGCCTTGATAAACTGCGAATATGATTGTGTGCAGTTGGCCCTAGGCGCTCGGTTCCGAGAAGAGAGTAGGCAGACAACATCGCTCTAATCTACGAAGGTTCACATGAGGCCCAGGACACCTTGAAAGGACTAGAGGCCTCAGTTCATCAGTTTGGTATGGTGTTTATAGCTACCAAGCGCAAGGTTTTGCTGCAAAATTGGCAGAACTTTGTGCCTGCCCTTAACCTTGGTGGTGATCCGCTAGTTATATCAGAACTGATTGAATGTCTGAGATCACAAATTGCGTACCAAATGCTCAGATGGTATTTGCCAAATCACGCCATCTGCGGCATCGGCATGATCTCAGTATTTCTATGAAAGGCCGAGAGTATTGTGCCACTGTAAGAACAGTCCTACTGTACAGCTCCAAAACCCAGCCCATTCGAACGCAGTGTTCATGGAGTATCCGTTTTCGACCAGCGATGTTTCCGAGGCATTAGCGGTGTGTGGTGAGAATACAGCGTCAGCAATGAAAAAGTTGGTCGACGTGTCTTCGGGGCGGATGGACCTTGTCGACCTCTAAGCACACTAATCTCGTCTCACAGGCCTCGTTGGCTTGACAACACTTTATGAAGGCCAACTCACCGCCCGTCACATCGCGCCTTGTTTGTGATAAATGCGTTGGGCCAGAAGCGGCAGTCTGGTGGTCAACGCATGACTAGGGTTCGGGTGTGAAGGCACCCAGTGTTGAGCACTCCTGGTTTCCTGGCTGGGGCCCAAAGGACACTGCACATCTTTGGTTGAGGGTACTGTCTGATATGGCGAAGAACAGAGGCCACTGATGCTCGTGTTGCGAGTCTCCGCGTGAAAAAATTGTAAGTTTTTCTATTTTACCCCTGCCCATTTGTTTCCTCACCTTACACGGTCCTTCTTTCTTTCTTCTCATATTGTGACACGTTTGCCACTCCTGTGTTCTTTGCGTGTCAAATATATACAATTTGTAAATATATATATTGTGTTAACAATGAAAGGTCTACAGAATAGTAGGATAATAAATGGGTGCAAATTTAAGAATTGATGGCAGGAAATCGTAATAATGCATCACGTGAGAAGACAACAAGGTTGCAGACAAAGACTAGCCAGTAACCAAAACACGCAGCCAACCATCGACCGTCATGCTGAACACTAGACATCACGCACTAAAAATAGCCATTAAAGAGTGTGGCTTTCTTTTTCCCTTCTAGCAAGTATAGATTAATCTGGAAATAAACCGGTAAACAGCCCGTGCAATTGCAAAAACGAGTCACCGAGATTCCGTGAAACTGCATGACAAGTGGAACGGTTGCAGATCCGGATGCATTTCTTCTGCATTACGGTAAGACAATTCTGGACGCTCAAGCGCTTTTGACTTGTGTAACTTGTACTTGATCCATACTGTTGGATTGTTTTAACGAGTTGAGTCACCTGATAACAGCCAGTCTTCAGTCATTCTGGTCAACGACCGCATCGGCTTTGAGGCGACAACGCTCGTGCGCTGTGAACAATAAATATTCGTTCTCTAAGCCAGACAACACATACAGATTACGTCCGATTTCGTTCAATATACTTGAGAATTTTTGGGCTGTGTGCGTTCATCAAGACCTTAAACGAGGATGCGATACTGACACTGTGACCCGTAGTCGATAGGTGTCTTGCAGTGGATGGAGCGGCAGTTTGTCCTTGCTGATTGTCATTTACTGGCGTGTGTCAGTGCAACTCAACCATTTTGGGATGTGCTCGTTGGACCTGGTTCTAAGCATCCTTTCTGTTCTCCCAATGTATGTTTCCGCAAATGCAGCAAAATTGATAGTTACAATGTCTGGTAGAAAACATGGGGACTTGCTTTTTGACCAGGGGTAGCGGTAACCTTTTCGTTTGTGAGAGCAGAGCAAACTTTGTTTCATTATACACCCAAATCATGTCATGGTTGAATACGAAGGTGAGAGCAGCTTGCTTTTCTTGAACATCCTAGTTAGACGCCGTTCCGATGGATCTAATGGACGTTCAGTGTACTGTCAACCAACATGGACAGGATAGTAAATGAACTTTATGAGCTTCGCTCCTACAGCATACAGAAGGTCACAAGTACTTACACCGTTTTACAGGGCGTCAAGAATATGATCTCAGGATAGAATGCAAGATGAACGAACAGTTTTGTATAAAACGCGTCGTGCTAACAATTTCCCAGAACGTTTCATCCCGGAATAGAGTAAACTTACTTCTGCGGAAAAAGCGAGGGTGGAAGTGCCTAAAAAGTCTATCTTCATCAAACTTTCCTTTAAATGTGATCATCTGATGGACACCATTAGAAGGATTATAACTACCGTGTTCAGGCGTGTACATAATGCAGCCGTTTGTTCTGTTCTCACAAACGAAAAGGTTACCGCTACCCCTGGTCAAAAAAGCAAGTCCCCATGTTTTCTACCAGACATTGTAACTATCAATTTTGCTGCATTTGCGGAAACATACATTGGGAGAACAGAAAGGATGCTTAGAACCAGGTCCAACGAGCACATCCCAAAATGGTTGAGTTGCACTGACACACGCCAGTAAATGACAATCAGCAAGGACAAACTGCCGCTCCATCCACTGCAAGACACCTATCGACTACGGGTCACAGTGTCAATATCGCATCCTCGTTTAAGGTCTTGATGAACGCACATAGCCCAAAAATTCTCAAGTATAGTGAAGTGTTGTTGAACAGCCGTTGACAGCCGGTTCTGTGTGCACAGGAAACAACTGACTGTCAAACTTTATTTAGCCGCGAGTACAAATCACGAGCCATCGTGGTTTATACTTTAAATCGTTTCGCCTTGTTGGTTTTGTTTTCATGATAGTCACACGTTTACGACTGACGAGAGTGTGTGAAATGAATTCATATCGTAATTTGTGTCTTCCGACTATCCTATTACAATGGCTAGAAGGGAATCAATGTTTCCAACTTAAAACCTAATTGGACCAGTACGGTTAATCTGTTCTTGATGCTTGCAGTAATACCCAAGGCGCTACACCCATTTTCAATCACTGATTCACGGATCAACAGACGCCCTCTGCATACTGAACATGATGAACTGACTGGATCTGGATCCCTCTAGCCCCAAATCCGAGTATAAATCTTCGTAACCTCCAGGCAGAAAAACAGAGATGACAGGAGAGTAGGTGGCTGATGCTTCCGGGAACAAAACATACACTGTAAGCCACATTAGGAAGAAGGGTTTACAACCAAACTACTGGCAAAACCAGGCGACCACAAAAAGAGAAATGATGTTCGTCAAGTAAAAAAAGTGTTTCCCGTTCCCTGTCGTATAACACAAAGAAGCCGTTTATCTCACAAAAATGACATGGCACTGGAAGCCTCATATCGATGACAATTCTGAGGCAGACCGGCGCACTTAACTGAGCAAACATTTAACAACACGGTCCTATATTCCAGTCAATTACGTCCAGGTAACACGAAAAACTCCACGGAACGGTGATAGTGAGTGACACTCCAAAGACTAATAACTCACCTCATGGCTATCCCAAACCATGAACTTTTCACCACTCATACTAGAATACCGTCGTCTCTGAGTACAAGCTTTCGCCACATCTGTATCGTTTTTCATTTCGACCTCGAGAATCGTATCCCCCGCCTTTCAACGGTTTTAGTACATTTCAGTCATTTCAGCAATTTGTACAGAAATTCGAGACAAGAGGTCCAAATTACGCGGATCTAGTTGGTTTATTTGTTTCGACGTCCGGCGGTTTCCTGTTAAATTGAAAGGCAATCAGTGAAAACAGGGTGTAGCACCGGTCCTGGGGGTTATATGCAGCGATTCAGCGATTGATACACGGGTTCGACGCAGTGAGCCAACTCTTCCGGATTTGATCGGTTTTCCCTGATCAGTATCAGCGGGCGTCTGTTGATCTGAAAGACGATCATTAAAAACAGGGTGTAGCACTGCTATTGAGGATTACAGTGAATACCACGAAGCGATTAAGCGATTCGGCGATTCGTACGCAGGTTTGAGACTGAGAGCCCAGTCCACCCGGATCCAGTCAGTTTGTTCGTTTCGATTTCCGGCAGTTTTCTGTTGACTTGGAAGGCAGTCATTGAAAAAAGGGTGTAGCACTGCCCTTGGAGGTTACAGAAAGTACCAAGAACGGAGTAAAATAATAATCTAGCAGAACAGGATAACTGATGAGTAGTCGTGGATTTCGAGACGATCGGGCAACCTGATCATTGCTCACCCGACTACTCATCAGTAATCTAAAATATCGCCTTGCAGGTTAAATGAGTTCTGTGATCTCGACCTGTCTCGGAAGTCCTAATCGCGGGGTTATCGATTGGAGTTAACAGGCAGTAACTGTGTCTCCTCTCGAGACGATCGGGCAACCTGATCAGAACAGGATAAGTTAATAATTTTACGGTTTATTATGTGGGTGAGAATCCAATAACGCTACGTACAAAACATTTTCAGGTTTTGCGGGGGCTTCCAAAAGACAGCACCCAGCCAGTGAAGAGGCGCACTTTGAATCCGAGTGACAAAAATCTATCCAGGGCATTGTTTCCCACCTTCCAGCACATATAACACATAAAGTATGGGAACTAATAGAGGAGCACTGGGAGACATTCTGGTGGGAAGGAGTACCGCCTGGGCGCACTCATGTGGTGCGACATAGTATTGATACAGGTGCGGCACGCCTAATTCGGCAAGCGGCTCGTCGCTTACCAGTCCACTTCCGACAGCAGGTGCAAAAACTGTCGGCGGAGCTGTTGGAAGGGGTTGCCATCCGTCTGTCAACATCTCCATGGGCGTCTCCGATAGTGTTAATATATGTGTCCGGAAACAAACCACCAATCAGGAGTGGCCTCATTATGACATGCAGGCTAGCCGACTCTACTTTGAATGCCCGCGGCTTCGCGGACCAACCTTCGGGCAACGTGGACGCACCAGGGGACAGCACTCTTCCGGAGTAGGGGTTCCAACAACAGTTCTGAAAAGAGAAACGATACGAGCAAACATGGGCCGAAGGCCCAGTAAATCATACACACGACTTACACAAACGAAAGCTAAAACGGCACTGACAACAGAGAAGCACGCCCTGTCACACAACTCAAATTCAATTCATGCGCGCTCGCTGGTTTCGGTTGCGCGTTACACTCACGTTCACTTCCCGCTGACCTCGGACTCTGAGTAGTCATCTTCCCCAGCCCCGTGGATAGACGAAGCCAGCCCGTCTGTTCGAGGGCCTGAAATTGAACGGAATGGAGTGTATGTGATCAAACAAGCCATTACACTACTCCATCCTGTCAAAAGCACCGGCCGCAGTGCTCCTGACAGTCCTCCTTCTGGCGGTATAATGCACTCCTCAGCTGCTTCCAACTCGTCTCTATTAGTCGGCTGATCTTGTCCTGCGGTATCTGGCTTTAACCGATTGAAGTGTACTACTCGGTCGTTTTTGGCTTCACGTATAGTACAGGTGGAATCGGAAATAATCTCATACACAATATTTGGCCCCTTCCACTCACGAAACAATTTTCTGGGAACTACAATTTTCGACGCTTCCGCACGTAGCCAGACTTTATCACCCGATCGCAGGGGGCTCCCATACGCGTTCTTATCATAATAATCCTTTTGCCTCCACCGGACCGTTTGCAGGTGTTCACGCGCTAAGTTATATGTCTTCATCAATCGGTCCCGTAACTGGATGCAGTGATCCGAAGTCAACAGGTTGTCTGGCGGCAACCTGGGAACAAGCAAATCAGGTGGCAGCCGGATTTCCTTTCCTGTCAACAGATAATGTGATGTTGCGCTGTAGAGGAATGTGGGCTAGCCCGGTGTGCAACAGGCACTGAGTAAGGGCTTCATCCCACGATCTGGTGTTTTATGAACTAACGAACGCAGTTAGGGGAGATTTTAGCGTGCGATTAACGCGTTCCACGGCACTATTGCCCTGTGGGTGATAGGCACTCGTCCTCGTTTTTATTATGCCTAATATTCTACAAAGTTCATGCATCAACGCACTTTCGAACTTTGATCCTCGATCAGAATGCGGCTGAGTCGGAGGACCCCATCGAGAAATCCAACGGTCAAAGATGAATTTGGCGGTTTTTACGCCATCTGCTTTTGTGACTGGCATGGCTGCGCACCACTTGGTGAAATGATCTACCATCACTAGGATGTATCTGTTCTTTGGCTAGTCTCCGGTAGTGGTCCAACGATATCAACTTCCACTACCTCATTCGGGTATCGCGTTATATAACTGCATCGCAGTTAGCTCCCTGCCTATCAGAGAGAAGTTATGGGCATGAGATCAGCCGCCAGAGGACAATGGTGAACAGTGCTCTAACCAAGAGGGGCCGATTAATACAGAGGACTTTCATATCCACACTAAAAATTACGTCTTCCATCAAAGCGCACCCGGAATATACATAATGAGATAAGTGAATAATACTTGTAGTACGCAAGTGTTAAGAAAGTTCAAAACCAACTTCATGTGAGATCCCTTTGTGGACCCACAGGTGACCCGCATATTCAAAGGGTGATCTCCGCAAATATCCAATTAACGCCACTCATTCTTCTTCGAAGCACATCTTCGTGCTGCACGGTAACCTAACTAACAAAGACTTAAAAGATTTAGTGCTTAGCGCCGAGTGAAAATTGAGCTTTAATGGAAATCAATATAATGTTGCTGTGCGTCCTCTGCCAGACAGTTTCTGTAGAATCCTTCTCCATTTTCAGGCTTGACTGAAGAACTCGGCGGCATTTCTAACGCCAGAATCAACCTTTCGGCTGTTAGGAGAACAGCGCTAATCACAGCACACACTCCTTGTAACATTGCATTGAAGCAACATGACGAACTGACCTCCTGAGCCTAGCAACTGCTGACCAACAGAAAGGCAAACAGGGTTGATAGATTTCACGAAGATGAGAGGTAATATTGAGGGATCTTGTCCACCATAACTCTTGCTGGTTAGCCAACAGTTTGCTGCAGTGATATTTGAAAAGTAGAATCTAGCGTGTCGGCTGCGAAGTGTCCTGTCTCCAGTGGGCAGTGGAGGGACTGCCAACACTCATCGGACACACTAAAGTTCTATCGGATCAGACGCCTGCTTGGGTTATGTCCAAGGGCGAACTGCAAAACATCAGACGAATAAGAAGTGGGACTTCTATAGACGACAGTCACCGTCCTACCGGACAAGTAATTACTGCGTGGTTATTTAATTCGAAGTTTCTCATATAATCGTTATTTTTGACAACTTTTTTGCCGTGCAATAATAATAATAATTGTATATCTCTCGACGCATTTGTGAGAAACACACTCAGGAGAGCGTGATCAACGCAGTGATTTTTTGCATATACATAATTGAACACCAATCTGATTAAATTTTATCTACGTCCACGTCTGTCTAAAAAATATTCTTATATAACAAAGTATAATGACCAAAACCGGTCGTCAAACAAGATCGTCTGGTGTCAAAACCACGTGTTCTAGCTCTGAGGAAGGTAATGAACGACCTAATGACAAATGCTCTAGGCCCATAACTTGTAAAGGCCCTTCCAAAGATGCTGCCTCTAAAGGGGGTGAAGATAAACTGGTGGTTCCCACCAATACTCCCCTAACCAAGAAATGCTCTATCCCCCTAGACAATGTTTTGGCGGAGTTATTTGGTAAGGTATCTAAACTGGAGGCTGAACTTGCCCAACTAAAAACAAGCTACGCAGTATTTGATTCCCTAATGGAGAATCTTATCTCCCTATCTTACATTTCCAAAGTGCCGGAATGTCCCAAGATGGATAACTTAGAGAGCGCAAGCGTGTTTCTCAACACGTTGACAACAGAAATCACAAAACGAATGCGCTGCACATATAATGCCATCGTATTCAATGTACCAGATAAGCTTCACCTCGATGTCATTAAGAAGCTACTCACGAGGATTACCAATATAGACCCTACACCTTATACCTGCATTCGTCTCCGCAAGAAGACTCAGAAGATCTGCTGTCCGCTTTTGTTTGAATTCCAGAGCGAAACAACTGCGAGACAGTTCATCCAATATCAGGACTTCATCAAGTCCAAAACCTCTCTTAAACTGATAAGAATTATGCAGAATAGAACGCCGCTTGAGAGGGAATGTCAACGTAGCTTATTGCGCAACGCTGTCACCTCCAAGCGTGTGGCTCAGGACACATTCAAACAAGATGCGACGACGTCCAAGGGTAATGAATCGGGTCCTGATTGTGAAGCTTCACCCTGTGTAGCTTCGTCCTGTTGCGTCACACCTTAGCCTGCCACTGTCCCTCTTCAAAACACCAACGACACAACGGGGGATATCATACTAGCCGATTTGATTAAATTAGCAGTAGACCTAGACAGTTCCAGCAACCTGCCCCACGAAACGGCTACCCCTGTCAAGCAATCAACTTCCAAACAACAGCAAGTAAATGAGTGTGCCTGTGTCGCACCAAATGGGACTCTAAATTTCAACATGTCAACGCGGTAGCCAGATCAGACAAAGTAGGACTCAGACCATCTACCACTCTGACACACGCTGGCACGCCAACTTCAAATTCACCCCAAAGAAACCCAACAACCGGCCGTCACAGGAGCACTGGCTTCAATAAACTCTCCTCAACTCACTATCCTACGAGTCGTTCGTGCTCACCTCCTCCGCAATACAAAGGAAAAAATAAGCATGTGAACCCATACCCACATCCAGGGAATAAAAGGATGTATCTATTACCAACCCCTAATCTTCGGCCTCTTCCCAACAATAGAAGTATCTCACGTGACACACCTTTTAAAGCATGACTTAACCAGAACCCCACTATTCCCACCAGAGTTGCCTATCCCATGCTTAACGCTCCTTTTAATACAAACATCCACCACAGTAGTAATGCTCGCCTAAAATCCTCCCGTGATCCCTTTGCGGACAAGTTGCAGGTAGATATGATCAATCCATCTCAACCTTACCCTTTTTATTGCGTAACACCCCGTTCAAACCTCCCCTGCCCAGTCCACCTCCCATGCCCCCATTGCCTTAATTCACCTTACTGACACTTTTCCAAATTTTTCTGACATTGACTCAGACGCAGGGGAAATTCCACTAGTTATCGATAAGCTTACCGTAACCGCATCAGACCAAGGGAGGTCACCAAAGTCTCTTAATCAAAAAGACCCTTCTGCTTCGGACATTTTCGAAGGTCCAAAGATGACGTCGAATAAGAAGAATGCACTAAGTTTATTGCTTCTGAATGCACGCTCACTGGCCAATAAGATGCAGATTTTCAGACCCTTCGTCTTCTTACACAATCCTTGCATTATTCTGGTCACTGAAGCTTGGTGTACCC
>QNGE01006920.1:8779-27099 GCA_008508345.1 Paragonimus westermani
GCCGTAAGGAAGCTGTCTCGCTGATGACGCCTTACTCTCACTTGCAGCTCGGTTGTGTTGTTTGCAAGGTGTAGGCACCTTGATGCTGAATGTTTGAATATGGACGTAGTTATTTTCAGTAGTTAGGTCCCTTCCCGTCCCCTTCTTTTTTCCTTCTTTCTTTCTATATAGGGTTTGCTGTTTCTTCATGGTTGTGTGGCAATTAAGCATTAGTGTGAACCATTGATGTATTGCTGTCTATGATGATGATGATGATCATGAGTAGAATTGGGTTTTCAATTGTTAAGTTTATCCCGCTACATCCAGACTGCGTGATCTGTAGGCCGTATTGTGAAACTATGTGTTCCTCACTATAACTTCTGTCATGTGAGATAATACATTCTGTATATGCGGTCGCAGATGGATGATGGAGCACTTTTACATTCTATGCCTATTTCCAGAATATCACTCATCCTTAATTGCCCTTCATATACTAACAAGACAGTTAATCCTACATAGACCGGAGCGAACCGCGTCGTCAATAAAGTTCAAGTGGAACGTTGGTATTCATGACGTGGCTGTCCTCATGTGAACAGGTTATCTGGTATTGTTCACTACACCCTGACAAGACTGTTTCACCTAAGCATTATTTATCCGGCCTGATGATGAGTAGCCAAAAGCATGCCTTTTCGCCACACTTCATTTTGGTTGTTCCCAACTGTTTTACGGATGGCTTGATTTTTTGACAAGCGCTCTTCGATAGCACCTTTTTCACAATCCAGTTTGAACAGTCGCAACTGAGCGGTCATCAGCACCTTACTGCGGCTTAGAATCGGCGATCTATCTATACGACCTGGTTTCGCGCAGTGTCGATGCCCTCGTCTCAATTTTCTAGTCGTAATATAAACTTTTGCCGAACTCTGAACTCTCTTCTCTAGGGCCGGTCATTGTCGCTGGTGTATTGATTGATTTTGGGATATCGCGCGCATCTTAGGTTACGTTAATCAAAGCCAGAATTGCCTTGCTGTACAGAATTGAGGCTTCATTCACTATTACACGACGAATGTACATAAAGCAAATCACAATGGATCTAACATTACTTTCTGGAAGTTTGTAACTCCAGTGACGACTCTAAAAGTGTACTAACTATGAGGCCAGCGTTTTGCAACCAACAGAGTGACAAAAAGTGCTTAATCGATCAAACGACTACACTTACAAGGTAATGCTCTACTCTGTTACTCCTAGAAAACTCGAAAGTGGAATGCGTTGGTTAATTAATCTATAACGTTGCTGACAAAACTGAACGAATAATTTATTTTCAGACGCGAGTAATAGTGAGGTATGACTAAAACGCAGTACCTAATTTATTTTCTGACATACCTCTCACATTTGATGAGCATAACATTTCGGAGGTATTTTACTTTAAAATGTACATCCTGAGCAATGAAGCGGCCTCGGTTTCAGTAAGATCACTTTTCTGGGTTTCTGTAAAAGATTCACCCCAAACTGTCGGTGATGAGAGTAATCTTGGGTCGTTGGGAGAACTTTCTGATGTACATTTTAAAGTGGCATGATAAGTAAAACCAAAGCACCCCAAGCAAGTTTACGATAGTTTACCCATACACACAATGACACCGTATTCCATCATAAACCCCGCCTGCGGTTACAGTACCTAACAATGTTTCCTTGGCTTAGTCATCAAGTTGGAAGATCACTTTACAGATTCTCCGGTCATTGCTTGCTTCCAGTGAGGAAATATCTCATACAAAATCGCACGTTTTAACGTGTGAAATGGTCCTGGTTTCAAGAAGGAAAATTATGGCGTCTAATGGTAGAACCCAGCTTGATAACTGGCTATTCTTAAAGCGGATTTTCAAACTATAAAACTTCGTTGGTGATCAGCATTTATCCGTCTCCCGAAGAAGGACAAAGATGCACACACCTCAGATTATTACACCAAATTTTTGGACTGTCGGACAATGTTCTTCTCCGTACTAGATGAAATCGTTACTTATTAACTAATAGCTAAGACGTGTGAAGGGTACGACACACGAACGATATCTTGTAGATATAATCGTGCAGAAAAGAATTCGTATTGAAATTCAACCACTTCACGTAAAGCATTAGGAATATGAGGATGGACGCCGCCGTCTGAAATCACAAAAACACAGTTGGTATTTTTATGGGTTTATAAAACGTCGATTAACGGAATAGCATTCTCTGGAAGCCATCTCCAGCTAAATCAGAAATCGGCCATAAATACGACAGTAACAGGGCTTATAACGTTCCCATCACAGTTGTAAATATGTGCGCTAAAATAATTAGTATTTTGTGAAATCAGAAAGAATATCCATTTTATGATGTGTTGACATTCTGTTGACTCTCACCAGTCGCTAACGCAAAATATACAGGCCATATATATACATATATATATATCGAACAAATAGTGACAGTCGATAAATAGTTAAGCACAAATACGCTTCCTGTTTCATTTAATCGTGACCACAGCAAAACTATGGAATGCTTCAGCCACATTAATACACAAAAAAGCACTTGATTAATTAGAATCATCGTAGAATCTTCTAGGGTCAGTTGCCTAAGGTTGCGATTGTGCAACAATACTTTGGATAGGCTATCTGAACCAATATTATCCCCGGTTAGCATGTGCTTAACAGTCGATGATGTAATGTCTCGATCAACTTGCCTACCGGCGTACAGTTACTTTGGTCGTCTGGAAATGCGTTCAGCTCTTCGCCGCAATAGGTATCAATTTCTTCTGCCTATGTAGGTGCTTTCACAACTGTAGGTGAACGGATGGACGACGTGTGAGGCAACATAGATAAGCCGCGTTTCAGATTGTGGAGAACTGATAATTTTGTGATTTGATCAGTGACCGTATACCTAGGAGATGAAGCAAAAGCAAGTTGTCTGGGATCGATTACCGGAGGTACGCACTCGATTGAAAGCCAACAGTATCTACTTCTTTCGGCACGTTTGAATGGATTGTTTTTCTTGTTCTCCGGGTGACTAACTCTCAGTACAGTTAATGGCTGTGACGTTCAACCACAAGTAGACTTAGTTGTGTACTGAAAACGAGTAAACTGTTCATCGACCCAATTTCCTGAAGCAAAGACCACGGACCAACAAACTTCTTCTCATGGATAATCAACCCATCATTATAGCGAAGACCTTGTCAAGGTTGTTAAGAGTGATCACAGGCAGCGATTAACCAAAGTGCAATCAAAAACAGCTTCAAAAAGTTAGGTATTTTTTAGTCTTCAGTGAAAACGAGTACATGCGACAATTAAGGAAAGTCTCAGTTCAAGATCACACTTGTCCAGCTGTTTTCCACCGCGTTGGTCTTTTCTATTCGGGAACCTCTACCTCTCACGTCATGCATCATGACCTTACACTGACAACGCACGTTGAACTTTGTGTTAAAGAGAATCGCAACATGCTCCCCGGTCGTTGCTAGAATCGAACTCTCAGACTGGGCTGGAGTATCGAATTTCGAACATAGACTCGACATCACCGATAGCCAAACACTTATTCCCCAATCATAACTCCACATTTTTGACGAGACCTGAAGTTTACTTACCGACTGCCATTTGGGAAACGGAACTGACTGGTATAATTTCTTTGCCATGAAGTTGAAACTGATGATTTTCACCGAAGTTTACAAGGTGTCCACTCATTGCCAGTCAGCACACCGCATACCTGTGTGACTGAGCGTTCTATGCAATCAGTCGTGACCAATTTGAAGCCGTCTTGAATAAGTGGTGAAGAGAATTCAACGGAATAAAAATCCAATATGATGAAAGTTTTTGCGGAACTGAAACTATCCATTCTAAAGGACTACACATAAAGTGTCTGCAATAGCATCGCCTCTACACCATCGGTTTCGGCAGGTACGATATACCAAATCGTAAAGTTAACCAAACATTTCACTGCTATTCTGAGGCTCGTAGGAGGCAATTAGGACAAAGTCACATTTATTTCACTCAGTACGCGTTTCTGCCTGTGTTGAATGAAGGTTAATTTTCGATAACGGTTACTTTTGCTGAAAGCGACCGTGCGTGAGCTATAGTTGGCTGAACTTTCTTCAATCCGGAAAACGCTCCAATCCAATTCTATCACACGGTATCTGGTCTGGTTCACCTACACACCCGTGTTTTTCACTGTAATTTGTATGATCCGTGTTGTTCGGATAACCTTTCTCAGCATATCTGTTAACTGTTGCGCATTCATCGCATCCAACTTACTATCATAAATTACACATATGTATTTATACCAGATTTGGGCAGCGTACATATGCTTATTTGTTGCAATACGTTCAGAATCAGAGACAGGGATATTTACAAATCGAGCATGTTCAAATCACTGGCGCCCGATTGTTACACTTATGGCACACAAAGTGAACGTTTACAGACGTTTTCTGTTGGTTCAGGCTCCTACCTTAACAATACCAGACATTTTCTCGTTGCTGGTAATTAATTCGTCACTCTACATTTCTGGTCAAACCGTACTCGTCTAACAGATGGTGCTGAATTATTCTCTTATCAATTTCTCCCAGCAATGTTGATTTATTGGAAAACATCGAGTTCTCACGTTCTTTTGGATTAAGTTTGCTGATGAAAAAATGCCACACGATCACTGTGTTTATCATCTAAATAAACCTATTGTTTGTCGTTTGTGTGATCACCACTCTGGCTTGATTGGATAATGTCTGATACGTACATACACGGGAATACTTAAAACAGTAGACAAACCCAGTGGTTGTTCCGCTGTTAGAGTTCACTATCTTATAAGACACTACATAGAGTTGGGTTGTCGTCCAATCTGCACTGAGAGTCGCCATTCATCATTCAAAAACTGGTAGTTTTATTCATGGTTTAGCACGTTAGTTTTTTTTCTAAGTTGTAGTTATGTGTGAATTGAAAAGCGCTGTGATGCAAGATTTGCCGTGTTTATAGTTTGGTGGGCCATACTGTCTATAACATTAGTTGTACAGAAAGTTTGGTTTGCATCGCTTATTGAATTGTATACAGTAAGAGTGGTGTTTTTATAAATGAGAGGTGCAGCCTATCGTATAGTGTTAATGATAATTGGACGTCGTGGGAGTGGGGTAAAATCACCAAAGTTAGATTGCCCTACATAAATGTCGACGACAAGTCTCAGTCACTGTCTGCTTCACAAAGAAGCCACCAACATGATTAGAAAAACAGCCGCGTGATTCTCCGTAGTTGCCTTATAAAAGGAGGGAAATTTTCAATAACAGAAAGCAAACATCGTAGGATGATATCACGCAGATAAAAATAAATTGAAGTTGGCGCTATCGGACAATGCTCCAGGTGATGCTCTGAAAAGATCGCTTGGATTTCTAGTGTATTCCAACGGCAATTCATTCTTTATTTTATTGCGTTATGTAAATGTAGGGACGGTTGTAAAGAATTTCTGGTTGGATCTAGACAGTTCGCGGTGCTTTTTCGCTCAGGAGAATTTCCTTGTAGCCTGACGGGTCGATCGCCAGTCCAGGCACTTAACTGATACAGTCCATTAGCATTACTAGTATGGCTCAACAGTAGAACTACCAAATCAGCCAGCAACTTTGTTTTAACAAAACTGGTAGTTTTATGTCAGCTTCCCCAATTTAAGTAACGGATTTTAGGAACCTATCTAGGGGAGGTCACCCAGTTATATATATTTTTATAGGGCTACAATGAAGACCATTTAAAAGCGGTGGTTTACTTACCATCACTGCACGTTTCGTTCAAGCTTTCATACTGAATTTGTCAACCTCACTTAGGCGAAGGGGTTAACACCAATCATTCAAATGATACCGTTCTTGTAAATTCACATGTATTCATTCGACTGCATTAAAATGCACTTTGTCTGTTTATCCCATTTTGCGAGAATATGTCACCTGATGACTGCTACAAGGGGTTTGGATGCTTAGTTTGATTAATAATCGCTAAACAAGAGACTTTGTAGTGCAAACAATTTTACTCGACCAAGATAATGTTGATTGGTAAACGAAAGCATGTTGATCTATTTTGAAAGCAAGTCTTTAAAAATCCTGGAGTTAGCTAGACTCGAAATGTTTTGTCAACCTGTTAGTCATTGCGGTATACCGCTGAACACATGGGCACTGGTAAATCCACAAATTTTGTGGGGTCCATTTTGTGGGATGCTTCAGGAACATCAGCCGAATCTAACAATCAAACTGAGGAATGTGGAATCATACCACGGTACGCATATAACAAAGGATTTTCACTCGTCTCGACCTCATAAAAATAAATTTGCCAGGAAATATTTACAGACGAATTTGAGCAGTATCAGCCTCAAGGAACTGTGCTCAAAACTACTGCACGGATGTTGGTATTTCGGATATGCTCAGCAAAATTTCGAAAATTGTTATGAAAATGACGTTCACACTCATGGCTTACCGAAGGCTATAAACAGTCATCGTGTAAAGTTAAGGCGCTTTTGTTTCATCTTGAGAAATCAATCTCATGATGTGGACTTTCAATAACCTAGTTACCAAGCTTTCGTTTTACCCTCCTCACCGTCGCCTCTTCCGATTTAGCCGCTTGCTTTGCACATATCACTCCCTCACGATATAACGTATAATATTTTAAATATAATCTACAAAAAAAGTTTTAACTGAGACAACAAACCATTGAAACACTGTCGGTATCTTTTGTGCCGCTTGACCAGATTGCTTCTTAATATGTATTACACAATTTGTGTTTTCATCGGCCGTTTAATGAGCTATTTAACATGCGATGAAACATTACAGTGTTCTCTACGTCTGCAGTACCCGAATATATTGTTTATGGATATCAGATTGGTCGTGACGAGGAAGCTGGCAGCTTATCATGGTTCCGTTTGATTTTACTTTCAGACATCGGTGATCTCTTATGTAGATAAGGAGTGCTTTTCTCGGGATAGGATCAACAATCGTTATGTTGCTTGAACTTCAAAGCTCACCACTGCTGTTCGGCTAAATTCGTGAGATGGTTGAAACGAGGAAGCAAAATTAACGGTTATTTCACAACTGAAATCATTAATTATTTGGGAAAGAAACCCAAGAGGTGGATTCCGTCACGAGGACGTTTGAGAAAGTTGTGATCGGGGGGNTACGTCTGCAGTACCTGAATATATTGGATATCAGATTGGTTGTGACGGGGAAGCTGGCAGCTTATCATGGTTCCGTTTGATTTTACTTTCAGAAATCGATTATCTTTTATGTAGATAAGGAGTGCTTTTCGCGGGATAGGATCAACAATCGCTATGTTGATGCTTTAACTTCAAAGCTCACCATTGCTGTTCGGCTAAATTCGTTAGATGGTTGAAACGAGGAAATAACTTAACGGTTATTTTACAACTGAAATCATTAATTATTTGGGAAATAAACCGAAGAGGTGGATTCCGTCACGAGGATTTTTGAGAAAGTTGTGAGAAGGGGGGTAGAAAACGGGCTCCTTAAATGTTTATGTTGTGGAGTTTTTTCTCAGCTGGATGTTCCAGGAGATGCTTATTTCAGAGTAGTGGAGAAATTGGATACATTTGTCTATGAATGTCAGACTATACTACTTCCATTGATGGATGCACAGTATTTAATTAACAGTTTTCCCGTTCTTCACACAAGCGACGAAAAAAATTTCATCTAATTTTGTGCACATTTGAAGCCCTTTAGTTGGTTTCAGAAGAAACTTTTACAACTTATTGTGGACACCTTTAAGATGGAAATTATCGACACTTTTTCGGCATAGAGAGAATTTCCGATAGGTCCACAAGGGTTGCCATTAACGACGTGTATGTTTGATCACTTCTAAACTTGTTGGCATTTTTGCAAACATTCTTGCTGAAAACCGAGGTTACAGAACGAAGCTTATAAAGGATTATTCTGGAGCTAGAAGCACTCAGTCTTCGTGGTTCGAGAAAGACCCGGTTGTAGAAATCTGGGATTTGACAAGATATGAAAAGAACATAGAGTCAGCACACCCGAATGTGGCACGAGGTATACAAGCTGAACTACGAAGTATGTTAGGGACTTGGAGGCTTTAAGTTTTTGCTCACATTAATCCTGTCAGAGCAGTCGATAGCCTGATGAAGTTTTCAGCACGGTAAATTTGAACAGTTGGTAACCCAATCCGATTGTGAAGTTGCCGAGTTTCGGAAGTGGGTTCCTTGTTCAGCTGACAGAGTGCTTGTCGCGGGTTGGCATACTGTTTACGTCACGTGTTTTATTTCAGCCGAGTTTTTAGTTTTACACTTTCATGCAAAGTGAGTAATCTGTCAGACTACTGATTGGTAAGTCTCCAGTTGCATTTTATCCAACCACCTGCATTTTTGAGGAAACTGCACTGTTACATAGTCATCTCAACTTATCCAGTTATATAAGAACTTGGTATACAATGATTGTGATAGTTCGATTCAGCGCCCTTCACCAGTATATGAACGACTCTAGTCATGTCTCGCCTTCATGACGGGCGTACACGTTTTACCATGGCGTCCACTTTGTAGCATATGTACTTAACGGTTTTGGTTAATAATTCCCTTCCCTTTAATGTTCATTTACTGAGCAGACAGTTTCAAAAATATTTCTCCTTCTCCATTAGTTGTGCTTGTGAAAAAGCTATGTTTTTCCTTCCGGTAATTTATTGCGAAATTTTTCCCCATTTCGCATGAACTTTTATGATAATCTTTACCAAAACATTCCTAATATCTCATTAACATTTGATCAGAAAACATAAAGTCTAATGCGTTCTTTAACCCCTATACGTACCGTCACCCTGATGCGTTGAGAAGACAGGAAATATTTCGAATCGGAACGTAAAATAACCAGCTCACTAACACGTACAGATATGTATTCGTAAAACGCTAATAAGGTTTGGCCTGCTCCCAAAATTTCTGTGTCCGACAAATTTGTTCGTTGAATAATCTGGAAGCGAAACTCTAATTTCCCACTAATGTGCTAGTGACGAACAATTACAGTGAGGGATTCATTGCACGAAACCTGGTTGCCACACTAGCTAAGTAACAAATTCTTATCGTTTAAAAAGACTTGTGTTAATCTGTTTCCTGCTTAACTGGAAAATGGCCACTGAACAAACGTATTCATAGGTCAGTCACGTGGAGGACACTTCCTGGCCACATTCACTGTCATGTGTGCTCAGAATAATTTTTCAAGGCGGTTGCCTGTTTGCAACCAGTCAGTGTGTGTATTCTTCTAAGTGCTACTGTTTTACGGCAGATTATATTCCTGAACATCCGTACACCCGGTTGAGCGAACTAAAGAGCATCCTTCAGGTTGACTCAGAACCGGATATATAAAGACAATCACTAGTGGCAACATGCCACCTCGTGCTGTGATCGATCATTAAGTAGAAGTGCCGGAGTTACTATGAGTTTGATTCGACTCTTCAATCACTAAATCCGGAATGGTGCAACTGCAGACTTTCACAACGACCGAATAAATCAATATTCAGTTGTGCTCCCCTGTGATTGTTTGGAGAGCAGTTTACCAAACCATACGATTCGCCTGACGTGTAGTTGTTCACACTTCTGTATCCGCGCCCATAAAGACGAGTGGCCAAAGTTATGGGAGGTAGTCTCATCCGGAGCAGTGAGTGAGTGGTTTCTAATACTTCAATTTTGACCAACTGAACATCTCAGTTTTTATCGCATAACGGGAAACGGTTATACAGCATTTTCTTGCTAAACATTAACTAGTTGTTATAAAAAGAGTAGAACGTAGCTGACTGATAATTATATAAACTTTCTTACTGTAGTTGAACAGAAATACGGTATATCGTGAAATGTTAACACTTGGATTCATTTTCATCAGGCGCCAACACAAAACCAGCAAATTGTAAACGAACTGCATATACCGACAACAGTTGAACGAACCAACCGCATAGTTCTGACCTCTCGTTCACTAATAGTGCAGTCAATTCCACGGCAAGGAAATTGATTGTGTCTGCGCCCTTTGCGCACACAAGGCTGGCATATATTAGCGGATTGGCATTACTCCACTAATCGCCAACAGTTTCAGGTTGCGATTGTGCAAGAATATCTTGAGTGGTTTGACATGTTTAACTAGGTGACTGGTTGTTAGGGTGTGTTGGATGATCGATGAGACCGGGTTCTCCGAACTTGATATAGTCAACCGAAGGTTTTCGATATTGCAGTTGATAACCACTTAGTAATGTGGTCCAACATTCACTGGGGCAAATGTCGATCTGTCCAGTTCATAAAGACATCATTGCAATTGCAACTGAACTGGTACATTACGTGGGGGGGGGCAGACTGGTCGATTGTGTGTCACAACACTATGGAGAGCCGAGTCCCTAGGGCTCAAAAGAACGCGCAGTTGAACAGCTGACTAGGGGTGTTGCGACGTCGATGTCATTTTGTGATTGATGTTGTTGGTCAGGTGGTCACGGTTCAATTGAATGTGAAGAAATCCGTTCTTTTTCTCTCCATCGCAACGTACAACATTGGTTCTTTTTTTTATTGTAGATAGCTACAAACTTTTCAAAATAGTGTTTCCTAGTAAAATCCCCGTCTTCCTCCAATCGATTTGTAGTGCAAATCATTCTGGCTGTGTGACGTAACGTCTTCGCTAACCCTCGTTTATAAACAGTGGGTAAGAAAGTGGGCAACTGCAAATATTGTCTGCAGTATGTTGGCTTTCGATAAATAGATCGCTACAATGCATCACCTTGAAGTCTAGTTATAAGAATATCTAAGAAGGTCATCTCATAAGATACAATACGATACAACTAATTGAACTCAAAAAGCTATAAAACGAAATAAAAGCAAGTTCATCGATAGAAACTGAAGTGTCACCGACGTAATGTTTGTAAAGAAACATCTTCAGAATCCTTTCTTAAAAATGTATGAATACAACTGTCGGTAAGGGACCCAATGGGCCCACCACAGCTACATAGTCAATCTGTTCATAAGTAGAAAATTCAAATTTAACCGGAATGTTTTTCATACAAGCAAACACGAGATCATTAAGATGGTTCAAAATTATGATTCTGAATGGAAAAAACGCTTGAAAATTTAACATTCTGACGCAGCAGTTCAGTAATAAACAAAAAGTCTACTTTAATTCTGTACATCATCTGTGGACTAGTGGAAATTGTTCTACAATTGGAATTCTGGAATTGTTCTGCAAAATTTGTCTAGCTCGAAAGAGCTACAAACACAATTGGAAGATAACAATTCACCATTTCGTTCAGGGATGCCAGCTGACCCAATTTTCTGCCGAATTGTCTGTGGATAATATCGGTCGTAATAAGATACCTGTATTGTGGATCTGTGGCGAGTCCCTCATCCTCAGTGTCTGTGTGTAAGTTGGGTTCGTTTTTTATACTTAATGTCGGAAGTATACATCTGCGACATCCATATTAGCAGTTTCCATGATATCTGTTTTTCACTCAGGAAATTGTTGTCAGGCCTTGCCCCTAATTGGAAGTCCCGTGCAACAGAAAATATATAACCAAGGATATGCACCACTAAGAGCTCTAATGGCAGGGAAGCTGGAATCTAGTGTTTCATCCCTCCCAAAGAGGCCGGTTGGAAATTTTATCTAAATGCGCAGATTGCCATCAAATATGAGTGATGCTTGGCCTGAAATTAACCAAGCCATCACTAGACTCCAGTAAACCAAGCGTAATCATTTATGAGCCTATGGTCAGCAGCAGGCGTTTAGTTTTTAAAGGGAAAACAAGCTTCTTGTTCAACATCGTTGTATGAGATTATCTTCATTAGGCTTTCCGTGAGACGGTAAAGTGGTTTGCGAGTTGAGCCAAATTTCACACTTCAACCCATCGTTACCGGAGAACGCGTAGTCAAAACGATTTCCTCGTGAACCACTAAACCTGCGAAGTGGGGACCACAGTCACATATGAGGAGCGTTTACTGCCAAGGTTAAACATACTTGCAGAAGACTATAACGTGAATGCTTGATCCGGTCGACCAATACGATATACACCTTTGTCAAACAGAACTCTGTGGGTAAATACAGTAATTCCAGTGTAATATTATACTGTGGAGTAATAAACGGGCCTTTCCCATTTTACCTTCATTTGGCAAGTTATTGACACGATTTATTGAGTCCCGTGCAACTGATCACCAGGAATCTTCTTATCGAAGGACTGTTCTGGAGTTCATTTCTACATTCATTCTTGTCTCTGATTTTACTTCTGTCACGCGCAAATTGAAAAGTTGATGGTACTGTATCCTCAGCCTTTTAAGGACTGCTATTTGCGATACGTAGTTTTCTGGAGTAAACATCAGCTTCACAATGTAATCCGCACTTGAGAAATTCCCGTTTGAGAGTAGATTATTTGGTGTCATACTTTTTCAGTCCAGGTTGCAGGTTAACGACCTCCAAATGAGAACGCACTTCATGCCTCTACTGACCGGTCTGCCAAAATGGACTGAAGAGATTTTTGAATAGTCCATCTCATACGAAGTTTCAAGTTAATACAATTACCGGTATAGTTAAACAGTCACGATGTAAGTGATTAAAAGCATCTAATTAAAAACAGAAGCGTGTGGTCCGACATCATTAATGGTAACGGATAGAAGAACTAGCCGAAAAGTGGACTCACCTTATATTTCCGCACGGTGGGACCATGTCCAAATTATTCAGACCTGTTGCGTAAGAAGACTAGATTAACTAACCGATCCTTTCAATCTTCTAAGCTGTTACCTTGCAAAAAACAACCGTTGACTGCTCTTTCAATTATGGTGCAGCATAGTTTCTGTAATAGTGTACAGGACAAAAATTTGCATACTGAAGTGGATTTTGAGTGAAATAATTCTGTTTTCGAGCGTTCCCATCTTTCACATTTTGACGGTTGACAAAAATATAAACAAATTAAATTTGTCATCACGTTTTTGTCAGTTCCAATCTTGAGTCATACTCTTGGGATTCGTGACTCGGGTCGACAATGATCTTGATATTAATCCACCAAATAGCGGATTTATATATCATTATAAAATTATGAAGAAGGAAAGAATTTTTGTGTGACTGACTGCCGGATGGCTGTTCATTAATTAAGTATGTTAATGTTTATGACTTTTTCAAAACGAACATATGAGACTGTACTTCCGGTCCATTCACGCAGCCTCAGTTCCTTCCGTAAGCTTTGTTTTTTTAAACCCTACAGATATACGTCTATCCATTCGCGTTACTGAGGTAGACAGACTTCGTGTGCATGTGCATAGATTTTCGACAGATCTTTTTTTGAAATCATTGCAATATAGATTCCAACTTATGAAAATGCTTGTCAACAATGTGTATTGCGCGTTTAAAGCCTCTTAGCCTGAGTAGTTTACACTACCACCATTCTCCATGAGCGCTTGTTATCATCATGTAATCACTAGATGATATCATATGTTCCCTTTTCAATATGGTCTGTAGTTTAATGATAGAACGCGGCTAGCCACATGCGTGTGCCACGTGTTCATATCACCTGTCTAGGTTACCGATCTCCACAAAAAACACCATATCAGTTATGAGTTTGTGTGATCAGATTATCTAACATGAATACCTTAAACAGACTGTTGCAGAAATCTATCGTGTAGAACTATATTGCCTATGGGCAGTTCAGCAGTCTACATCGAACGTACAAAACAAGCCAGAATGTCAAGTGTTTGTGAACGACAGTGCGGTTATCGTCTTCAGTAGATACGATAGGACAACATGAGCCTTGCTGACATAGGATTGTGATACATAGTTTCGATATGATAACTCGCCGGTCTTTAGCTTACTCTAGTTAGTCTGTTGGTCAATAGCGTAAACTGGTTAGAAAGTGCATTTAACTGCAAGCCTGGATCTTGGCAAAGCTACGTATCACGAACGAAATATTCCAGGAACCAACCTGAATTCTGGTATGCGAAATTGGTTGGAGAAATGTTTATCTCTGACGTTACTAAGCCCCTCAAATACAAATCGGTTAATCCAGGTGTGATTGGATTCTATCCCTAACGATAGAGTTTTATAACACGGAAAATAACCTGAGAGTCCTTGTTTGAAAATAGTCTTCTTATAGAGAGCAACCTTTCCGTTTTTAAGCCCCAGTGTATGGTGGGAATTCTTGGCAAGGCAATTGGACTATCAAGTTTAGAAACAAATGGACTTAGTTTTGGGGAGACAGTAATATCGGAAACGGACCTTCTCCACCTCAGAAAATTCAGAATAAAATACTACCGTTCTTCTCTCATCAATAATTATCGGAAGCTCAACCAGGTGTTTAACCGTTTGTTAAGATTTCCACTTAAAATGTGAGAATTTTCGCAGTGTATGATATCCACCGGCCAATAGCCTATTTGTTCGACATGACGGACGGCTAATGTAGCCCTGGTACCCTTTTCATTCTGAACATAACAAATTTGGCTGTGATAATTTGCTCAATCTCACATTGTTTTCTACCAACATGACTGTACGGTGTGACTCCAGTAGAACTGTTTGACATGTATCACACTTCAGGGGGCAAATCTGAGACAAATCTGGTTTCTTTGTTTGTGATGCATACACTGGGTTATTTTGAATTGTGTCAGTCAGTGTTTTACCGGTTGATCATGTCACACAAACTGTAAACAGAAAATTGCAAACTATTCTAAGGACTTGAAACAGTTCATTCCCTTCAGAAGTTTGAACAAGACCGTTAGAACACGAAAACTGGCAGATGCAAGCATTCCGTATTGACTCGTCAGTACCAACTTTACAATAACATGGAACAGGTTTTTTATATCAAGCAGTTAGGGGAGCAGGGTGGATAGTCAATTGGTGGTTTAGGAAAGGTCAATAAGTCCAGGGAAGGGTTAAGTTTACGAGCAATTGTTTCTGAACACACAAAGTCGTCTTCAGTCGATTGATTGCAACCGCCTCAGCAAACCGCAAGAATCTTGGATTCGAGTGATGTAATAGAATTCTGAATGCACAAATTGGGTCGATAACGTTACCAGTGGTCAGGACGTGTCTTGCGACTGAGGACGCTGGTTGCTTGCGTGTTTCAACCACATTGTCGTTTTTCCGTAATACAGAGTTCTGCACTCAATTAGGCAAATGTTCCTTCCTTTTAAAGACACCAAACCATAGCATAAGGCAGGGACAGTGCCCCCATGTACAAGAGTAATGCAAGGCAATTCGCATCTGTGTCAGATCGATAAGTTTTCTCGTCTTAACTGTCTAACGGACAAGAGGTGCACGTCTGAAAAAAGGTCATGTAAACTTACCTTTTATATCATATTATCAATATTTTTACTCTTCGTATGTCCACATTTCCTATTAATAATAGCATTTACTACAGTTGACTTCCTTGATGAATTTTGAAAGAGTGTTAAGCAAAAGTAGCATCTAGAACGAAATTTTACAAAAATATGACCATGTGTAAGCGTACTTGTTAATTTTAGTATTTAGTGAAAGTCGAAGAGGTGGAAAATCATAAAATAATTTTTGTGTTCAAGAGAGTGCTACGGAAATTCTGTAAACAANTTTTTACTCTTCGTATGTCCACATTTCCTATTAATAATAGCATTTACTACAGTTGACTTCCTTGATGAATTTTGAAAGAGTGTTAAGCAAAAGTAGCATCTAGAACGAAATTTTACAAAAATATGACCATGTGTAAGCGTACTTGTTAATTTTAGTATTTAGTGAAAGTCGAAGAGGTGGAAAATCATAAAATAATTTTTGTGTTCAAGAGAGTGCTACGGAAATTCTGTAAACAAAATTTAAACTTCCGAACAAACGCTTTCCCCGTAATCGTCCTCCTCATAATGTTCACGGTTTGATCAATTGTCCACTTGTATGGTCCGTGACTTTCGTTGCACACATCTCTGATCAGATGGTCAACGGTAGTTGGCCTAAGTCTATCAACGACTCATGTTGACAGGAAAAATAATGTGTAGCGAACAAGCTCGTTTTCAGTGAATCATCATCAGGCTAGGTACATCATATTTATATTACGCATTTTGATTTAGTTAAAAAAGAACATATATCATTATTCATTCTCAGAGTTCAAAACACTTTGCTCTATATTATTTTAATTGCAACCGTTTTTTTCGCTGTCTATAATGCGGTCATGGCCTTCTGACCGTAACTGAACGTGAACAACGATTCTACAGGTTGTGTTACGAAGACGAAAAAAGAGCAGTAACAATCGAGTTTGACTAAATTTCTAGCAGTGTTTAGTGATCAGATAGCACTAAAAACACAAGAATACAAAAATGGAATTGAAAGTTCAGATGTGATAATTTGGCCAAACCTAACTTGCTGTCAATGGCGAAGCGTTCATCATGGTCGCCTCAAGAGAACGCACCGCTGACACCACTAATTACAATAACTGAGGGCGGGGTGCTCTTTTGAGTTCAATTTTCACCTGGTTATTTGGCTGTTTAAGGGTTGTTTACCAACTCCATCTTACTTATCTGTAAAAAACGGAGTCCTTTGGAACAAGTTGAATATAAACTTTGGAAAAAAACGCGATAGCATCACACATTTTGGGATAGACGTATGGTTGCCTTTTCACCCCGTTCTTCTGAGCTCACCGGTCCTCAGATCAATTGGCTACTTAAGATTAGTTTTCTGACCTTAGGCCACTTTATCTTGATGCATTAAGTTTCTTCAGACACATTGAATGGAACAGCCAGAAGGAATGGAGTAAAGTGGGAATTCCTTTCGCACACTCGTCAGCCGGGCGGACTGGTAAAGCATCAACATGCTCGAAAATTTGCGGATTGAAAGAATCCTTCATAACTGTGAAGGACGTTGCATTACCCATAATATGACTTGTGGTCGATAGGCGTCTAGCGATACATGAAGTGACGTTCCGTTCTCACTGGACGTTACTCACTAGCGGATGGGCTGATTCACTTGTCAACCACTTTGGGATATGCTCCTTAACCTTGGTTTCAATCACTATTCTGTTCCGCCGATGTATGTGCGTTCATAACTATAGAAGACTAGCTATATTCGTTGACTGGTAGAAAACTTAGGGCTTCGCTTTTCGACCGTTGATCGAGGCAACCGAGTAATTTAAGACTACACAAGTTTCAGAATGACCACAAGTACTTTCCGGAAACTTTTAGGTGGACCGTCACCTTTGAATGAAAGTTTGATGTGGACGGTCTTTTCAAACGCTTCCACAATTGTACCTTATTTGTTTCCAAGCTAGCCACAAACTTGCGGCTGACGAGAGTGTACGAAGTGAATTCACTTAAATCCACTGGAGCTTTTCTTGGATTGGTGGAATCAAACTCAGAGAAGATTGAGATAAGTGTAACTATGGCTGGTTTTGATGCATTCAGACTTTCGGCAGGCGACCTCGTGCGCGGTCTGACATATATTTTCCAATAAGCGTGATGGCTTCAATTTTTTCATCTCAAACCTTACTGTTACTGTTGTTGTTACTGTTCTAAATGAACAACGAATGTTCGACTGGAGTTGTGAAAAGTAACCAAACTTCTAGAACTATACAACTGACTGTTCGTTAAACGAAAAATATTTGATTACAAAAATCTAATGTGAAATTTCTAAACCGTTCGTAGTGCTATTTTCTTCTAACTTTAATATATATGTAACTCACGAGGGAGACTATTTTGTGGTAATATTCGCTTCACGACTGGTAAGTCATGTTCATTCATCCAGAAGGTGAACCAGTTGAGTGAAAAGTTGCGGGTCTACCACTGTAGTAACTTGGCAGATTGAATAACTTACTTAATAGTTATTTGTGAGCCTATAGACTTTCGATTAGAAATGTATATACTTATAAACAGCCAGCGGACCTATAGCTGCATAATGTTAGCTATATGGTAGGTAACTCGGGACGACCCGTTATTGAACAATACAATATTTAAGGTCGAGATTGATATTGTTGGATAGCCTTGGTGAAGGTCAGTTTGTGCATTCCGAAAGACGGATCAGTAGAGGGTCGAAAGTTTGGGAAGCAAATTACATGTATGGATCTCCAAGACTTGAGATGCTTTCTGTGTTGATGGAGACTAGGCTACTTAATCGCCAGTGAACGGGTGGCTGTGATAGTCGTGATGTGGGCAACAACCTACGGACGCAATTTGTTACCGTTCACCCTATATGTGTGTTATAAGTGTGCACTCATGTGTACCCTTCTGTATCTGCGTTCACTCACTGATAGTGCTTGACGGTAATAAGTAGACAATTGCGGGTTAATAAGCCGCTTTTTGGAAATAAGACCTAACCGGTTTTGCAATGTTCCTACCCTCTCGGAGAGCTTCTATCAAGCGACTTAAAACAGAAAATTCACATTGTACAGGCTTCAAATGAGGTAGTCATC
>QNGE01006921.1:0-17504 GCA_008508345.1 Paragonimus westermani
AATACGCTGGTTCCCCGCTCAACCAGCGGTAAGTTCAATGTCACTAGCTTCATTTTCTTTGGCTTTTGTCGAAGGCCTTCAAGCATGAGGCATTCTAGGGGGGACGTCTGTAGATATTCTTGGCTTGCTACGTATTCCAACTAGTTTGCTATTTATCTCGACCGCTGACACTATTGACATTGGTTGGTTGCATGTCTGGAATCTCTCGTTGGCTCGACCGCCCAAGGTCACAATTACATTTGCACCTTCCGGTCGCTACTTTCTGTTGTGTTTTGCTTACAGCTCGATTTTCCTGCATCTTTGCAATGAAAGTCGTTGTCCCTTAATCATTTTTTCTGATTTCATTTGTATTGAGATTACATTCGACGTCCTCAAGATTCTTAACTCCCCGCGGCGTGAGATTTGCCTTGCCAGTACCACCACACCTTTCACATGACCTTCTATATATGTAAACTTACTATAAACCACTAGCATCAAAGTTAGTGGGTCGACAAAAGTATCGCAGCTATGCTATCAGCTGTGTAATGAATTCGCACTCTCTCTACTCCTGTAGGTTACATTCACTAGAATAACAATGTCGAGCTATTACCGTTAGGAACGCCGCTTAACCAGTCTAACGCTTGTTTGAATTCTGAAGGTCGACTGGAGTTTTCCGTCGACGCACTCTTCCACTCTGACGGCTGCAGTGCGGTTGTGCTCAGGGTGCTCTCGCGTCCAGCTCCCTATCACCCCTTAATTGTTACGTTGAATTCTGTTGTGAACGGTGAGTAAATCAATAAATAAAGTTTGTCTGTAGATTCATCGTTTTCTCCCTGCGACTTCCGATTCACGGTAGCATAAGGTTGGGGAGACTCTGGGCGTACAAATTCAGGATCTAGCACCACAAATTATTTTGGAGAATAGGCACGATTCTAGACAGAAACGTACCCTTCCTCTACGTTACCACTACCAACATCAAACACAATGGCGCAACCTAGGATGAACGCACGCGGCAGCATACAAGCGCCCAAATAAAAACACCAATGACGATATACACACTAACAAAAAGCCTCTCAACACAACACAAAGCAGCACACAAACAATGATACATAACAAAAAAACAACTCAAAACTTATAAGTTCCATGAAACGCACGCAGTTGAACGACAATATCAACAAAAGAAAACCATAAATGCAAACACTGTAACTTGCTAATCTTACGGCAGGTAGGAGTCCAATAACACTTTGAGATGGTCCTTAGTGGAGCAGATAACAACCTCTAGTGGAACGTCGTTCCAGTAGTTTATAACCCTATAAGAGAAGAACCGTTGTCCTGGGCAGGTCCGAGGTCGAAGCGTATAGAGTTGCTTGTCGTGCTCCGTGACTTAGCACTTATTAGGTTGGAGAACTGTTACACGAGTCGTGTGCTAAAGAGGAAATGTGTAATAGTTAAGTCACCGCGGCGTCTTCGAGACGCAAGTGGATAAAGATCAAGAATTTCAAGGCGAGACTCGTAGGAGAGGTGCCGCAAGCCGATGACCATCTTGGTCGCTACTCGTTAGACACGCTTAATGACGAGTATGTCCCCATGTGGCACATGGCTCACCGAAATTGCATGGATTCCTGCGGGTTTCGGCGGACCATGAGAAAGATCTTCGAAACAACCATCCCATGAAATGATTCTCCTGAAGGTAAACGTCCATGAACATCACCTCAAAATCCGCATCCATCCTTTCAGCAAAATTAGTGAAATTCATAATAATAAAAATAATAATATATTTCTCAACGCATATGTGAGAAGCACGCGTGGTTATGCGCGATCACTGTAGACATTTACAAACCACACAAAAAAGAATAATTAAACAGTAGCACAAAGGTGAAATCTGTCGCAAGAAGGACGTAGTCAAAGAGAAAATGACTGTAGTTTATGGAACTTTGACGCACGCAACAGACAAAGAGATAGTTCACTCAGTTCACAAAATTAGTTTCAAAAATGGGATGTTACACTAATTCACTGTTCACAAGGTTGTGGGATGAGCGATTTTTCAAATATGTCAAGGTCACTCCGGGAGTACGTCCAAACGCACCTTCGGAATTTTCTGGTGTTAAGGAATAAAATTGGCGTGCGGAAATTGTCAAGATAGATCGGCTTTGGCGAGGCATGGTGGAAAATCCCAAATCAAGCGAAGGAATGGGCAGATTCCAACGCAGCATTTCGTCGGTTGCTCGAAAACGTCACAAAGTTGAACATCTCGTGAACCGTTCAGTTTAGACGAAGTTCCGTGCGTCCATCTGTCGCAGAAACATTCCCTCGCTCAAAGGATAATATGGAAATCGGGAGGGACAATGTAATTCCACACGTTAGGTGAGAAAATGTTGTTTAAATGATGTCGCACAATCAGACATCTTTAATCGTTCATCTTTCAAGCTCGCTGAGGTGAATTGTGCAAGTCGGACGGTTTTGCTGTTCTATAGACGTAGGTAAGGAATCAGCCGCTGGTGTTCATTCTCATATTTCACTAACGGAGAGTGCTTTATGATATCATATGTTTATTTTATTCTTGCTCCATGTTAAATATTAACTAAGGAGTTGAATTTCAAATATAACTATCAGAGTTGTATTGTGGTCCATGTTCAATTGTTGCATAAGTTCATGAGGTTGTATTGAGGTTACGCATTGTGACCAGGCGAATGTTTGTAGTATTAGTGCAGTGCCCAGAAAGAATACTGTAAGTTTGTTATGCTTCATGTTTGCTGTATGTCCACTATTTATGGAGATATGAAATTTCAAGGCTACCCGTAAAACTGGTAATAACATGGTTCACTTTGGTTCACTACACATTTTCCTTGTATTCCTCCCAGCAGGTTTCTCAAATGTATATCGAAGTGTGGTGCAGTCGCTCCAACGTCGATGGCGAAAGTTCCTGACAACCTGCATAACAAATTGTACGTTCCCGATGAACTCCTGTAAAATGTCCAATAAACTTTCCATTTTTGCTGATAGGTTGCAATATTCCTCATGGGCGGACTCAGCAAGCCTGCGACGCGTAACAAGAATGATGGGGAAACCGTTTTAAAAAATCGAATTTTGCGAACCCTGTTGAAAGCTCCGCATGTACGTTTTTTCCCTGGTCCACCATGGCCAGCGAGGGGCCGTGTGGGCTCCGCAACCTTTCACTAATTGGATCCTTCTTCTAACCGGTGTACACGACATGATTTGCATTGTAGAATACCCGAGCAAGCGTTTTATGCAGACCACGAGAAGCGTTTAAAAATCGTTCCAGTCTATGTGGGATAGGACTGATTTTATCGTCTCAAGAGACATAAGAACCATATTGGCGACCAGCTGGTGGCAATAAGAGAAGGAGAACCATCTAGCGCTCGTCGCACTAAGTCGCGTTTTCCACAGGTACGCAATTACTAGACGCGAAAAGTAAAAGCCCGTTGAGGAGAGACCAAATATTTATTCGACGAAATGGTGGTCTCTAATAGCGCTATAAAAGGCGCCGACACGCGAGAGAGACGCTAGAGACCGGCCGTCGGCGAGAGGGTAAACCGGAAGAATGCGACATCTGTGTCCTTTGGGTTCGCGCCACGGTCACATGACATGCAGACAAACAATCAGACAGCATACATCTTGCAAGCTTTCATAATATCCTAGGTACAATATGCAACTATGAGTTTTGGGACTACTTTACACACCATACTGCAGGCAGGCCAGTGAAATATCCAGGCTGCTACACAGCTCCCCCTTAGAAGGGTACTGTTACAACAACCCTTCGATCCTGGTGGGGATAACTAGGGCCAGCCACCCTTGGCCTGATCTGGTTCAAGGCGTTCCAGCTGATATCCAATCAACCTGCGATTTGTACGACAATACCCGGACGTCAGAAGTGGAAGAGCACTAATGCCCACAGTTCCCAGCGAGATCCCACCCGATTATCCTCCCTAAAAGGTGCCGCAACAACCGTAAAAAATGTTCGAGGCGAGGCATTCCTGGAACGTCAAAGCCTGACATCTGATATGAGATCGAGAATGATCGCGATCGAAGATGCCACACACGTCATGCCAGCGTCGGATGAGACATGCGACAGAAAATAAAATGAGACTGGCAGAGTATCAGTACGGAAATAAACGACGTACTCAACCAAATTATATAGCGAATACGAACATTCGAGTGAGAGGGAAAACAACCTGGGCAAACGCAAGTGTTTTTTTGTTTTGAAAACGATATTCTTATATTTTTTATACAAAATGTTTGCGATTTTTTTCTCATGAGCAAAAAGAAAAAAAGAGATTTGACATACGATAGTTTTCTATGAGACGTTTCAGCCAGTGCACCTTACGACCCATACGCGTTACGGCGGGTGCTGGCGTCATCGGCCAAGTCGTGACGGCTGCTGAGGACGATGTGCTTGGGCGAGGCTGTTCCGAAACAGCTGCCGGCGTGGACAGGGGCTGCGGAGGAGCATTGAAGGCTTCCTCTGCCCTTTTGAAGTAGGCAGGTTTCAGACGATCGATGCTAACCGTGTCCCGAATTCCTTGGCGCCCAAGCGCGTAGAAACGATCCTTCCGTTAAAGTACTCTGAATGGACCTTCGTAAGGTCACTCGAGCGAGCGTCGTAAACCATCCACACGAACAAATATATGCGTGCAGTCGTGGAGGTCTTTCGGAACAAACACCTTGCGGATTTGTTCTCGAGTGTCTGTGACACGAGGGCGGCGCCTATGCGAAGCGAGCTGTTTGGCGTAAGATGCATCATATCGAAGGACGTCGGTGGCGAATGAGAAGTAATTGCCAGAAAGACGCAGTGGATGGCCGTACAGCAGCTCGGCGCTGGAAACGTGAGTGTCGGCCTTAAGGGCGGCGCGGATGCCGAGTGAATCCATTGGCAGGGCTTCTGTCCAACGGATTGCGTTGACCGCCGCGAGGGCTGCTTTTAGTTGTCGGTGGAAGCGTACGACCATACAGTTTGCAGCCGGGTGGTATGCCGTGGTCCGCGTGCGATCACATTCAAGCTCGCTTAGTTTTTCCGCAGAGGAACGCTCCCAACTTGAGGACCACGTTCGGTCGTAACCGTGGCCGGGCAACCATGAGATGCCACCCAACGCTCAACGAATGCGCGTGATACAGTCTCAGAATGGACGTTGGGTATGGGGACGGCCTTTGACCACCGCGCGAAACGATCTATCATCGTCAAAAGATATGTCATTCCATTGGAATGTGGCAAAGGACCTACAATGTCGGTGTGGAGATGTGCAAGCCGAGATGTAATCAAAGGGAATCAGCCAATCGAGGCAGACACGTGGCGATGAACCTTGACTTGTTACAAGCTAGGCAAGATCGTACCCACGTGCGAAGATCCTTTTGCATATTAGGCCGGACTTATCTATCGGAAATGAGCTTTGCCGTGGCCCGGATGCCAGGATGGGCGATGTTGTGTAGCGTGTCGAAAACGCGTCTTTGGAAAGGAATAGGAACTACTGGACGTGGATGTCCAGTGAAGGTATCGCAAAGGATGGTGTCTGCAGACGCTGGCAAGAGATGATCAGTCAGCCGTAGAGCTGATTGTTGACAGGAGGCGCGGAAATCATTTTCCCAGCGTTGCGCGTTGGCCATGGCGTTTGATTCGATTGAGTCGTGAATAACGAGTGCTGACACTCGGGATAAAGCGTAAGCCACAACGTTATCGATGCCAGAAACGTGGCGTACACCAGACGTGAACTGAGATACGAAGTCCAGATGTTGAATTTCGCGGGGCGAATGTCTTTCAGATTTACTGTGGAAGGCAAAACCCAACGGTTTATGGTCGGTGAAAATCACAAACTGGTTTCCCCCTAGGGCATGTCGGAAATGACGAACGGCCGAATAAATTGCTAACAATTCACGATCAAACGTGCTTTACCTAGTTTCAGCCGGACGTAAACGTCTGGAAAAGAAAGCGAGCGGTTTCCAGAGTCCATCGACGAACTGTTGACGTACGGCGCCGACTGCGGTGTCTGACGCGTCAACAGCTACACATTTCCGCGGCTGAGTTGAGGTGGTGCGACATAACGACGGTGGCTAATGCTTCCTTGATTCAATCAAACGATTCGATGGCTGTCGTTGATAACTCTACGACTCCGTTGACACGGCCGCTGAGTAAATCAGTTAAAGGCTGCATAAGCTGAGCGCAATGTGGAATAAACCGCCTAGAGTAGTTGACCACCCCGTTGAATCGACGAATAGCAGCGATGGTGGTAAGGCGGGGTAAATTGCAGATAACTCCTACCTTATCTGTTAACGGTCGAATACCGTGCTGGTCAACGTGGTGTCCTAAAAACTCTACTGCTGACTGGCTGGCTGGCCAAAAACACACTTTTCCGCCTTAACCGTTATGCCAAAAGTTGCTAATCTGTCAGAGAGCTGTCGCAGATGAATCTAGTGTTCTTTTTCAGAGGCGCTTGCAACCAATAGGTCGTCGATGTAAGGGTGAACGTAGTCCAGACCCCGTGTGACGGCGTCGATGAAACGTTGAAACTTCTGTGCAGCGTTTCGCAAACCAAACGGCACACGTAGAACTTCAAATAAACCGGATGGTGTGATGACGGCTGTCTTGGCGACATCCTCGTCCGCAACCAAGATCCGGTGGTATGCGCGCACCAGATCAACTTTCAAGAAAACACGAGTACCATGAAGGCTAGCCGTGATGCCCTGTATGTGCGGAATCGGGTACTTGTCGGGTACTGTAGCGTTGTTGAGAGAACGACAATCTCCACAAGGGCGCCAATCGCTCAACGCTTTAGGGACCATGTGGAGTGGAGTGGCCCAAGGGATACTGGACGGGCGGATAATTCCGAGCTCAAGCATATGCTCAAACTCAGCGCGGGCTATTTTAAGCTTGTCTGGTGTCAACCTGCGAGCTTTGGCGAACACCGGCGGGCTTGTGACTATGTGGTGCCTCGTGGAACTCCCGACGACAGGCAGAGATGAAGACTGCCGAAAAGCAGCCGGATACTTATCGATTAGAAAACTGAAGGAGTTTAGTTTCGTAGAGCCTTGAAGCACGGGAATGATTGATACTTTATCGGTCAGAATCCCGCTAACCGTAAGCTTTGTCGTTTGATCGACTAGACGGTGTCGTCTGGAATCTACAAGAAGGTCGAAGTGCTGGAGGAGGTCGCTGCCGATAATCGCCATTTGGACGTCAGCGACCGTAAAAATCCAGCGGGAAGGCCTTCGGAGACCTAAATTAAGTGTGCGGGAGCGCTGACCAAACACTATTATAGTGCTTCCGTTGGCCGCGAGTGCAGTTCCATCCACGGCACATTCCAGCTTGCATCGGACCTTGCAACGTCGTAAGCACCACCTAATGCAGGTACTGCATGGGGAACACGACTAGCACGGTCCCTCCTGTTTGTTCATTGACACCCTCATTGACGCCCTCGACCTCCAATGCCAATAACTCGCAGGAGAGTGACGATCGCCTGTCTTAAATATAGGTGTGACGGTGACCTTTTTCCATGCTTCCAGAAGAGTGCCTGTTTGGAGTGTTTGTCTAAACAGACCACAGAGCAGCACCGCCAAACCGGGGGCCGCTTCTTCGGGGATCCGGGTATGGATCGCGTCTGGTCCCATAGCACTATAACGGTTGATCTCAAACAAGAGGTCCTGAACGTCGGGCATAAAGAAGCCAACTGTTAAGATTTATTATAGTTGCTACAGGGAGTAGTGGGAGTGTCTCCGCGGGAGAAGTGGGTGCCAGTTTGGCGGATCCACATTTTAGACTGAGTAGTATTCTGTGAACTCCTCGGCAACCACTTTGGGGTTTGGAACAGCTATAATAAATGCTATTTCGATGGTCGCATTCATCTGTACATTTTCGATGATTTTGGTTTGTACCTGCTTTTGTTTTAGTCAAGCTATCCCTTTTGTAACACCCGACCCGGGGCGTGAAACCCAACCTGCTCTGTGCCGGATGTTACTAATTGGGCAGCTTGACTAAATCAGAAGCTGGTGCGATACCAAAACCTTCGAAGATGTACAGATGAATGCGACTGTCAAAATATTATATATTATAGCCGCTACAGGTTGTAAGCCTCAGGAACAGCGGTGAGGGCTTAGTTTTCCTCTGAGCCGACATACATAAAAAGAAGCTTCTTATTCTCGCGCGCTACCTGTGAGTTTTTGACTGTATCTGTTGGGTGGATTGCTAGATTTCCCGCTCGTACCTGTTTCGTATGCAGCAAAGAACCTCTGGATCCTCTGGCCTCCCAGTTAGCTTTTGTTTTGACAAGAAACGCGAACGTACTTGAAGAAGACGACGTGTGTTCCGAGGAAACGGTGCATGAAAGATCCTCCATAGTTTTCGGGGAACAAACGCCTCGTCAGCTCCGTGAATGATAGTTTTGAAGGAAAGGTAGTTCAGATTCACTTGTAGCGACAGTAATAAATAATATTTCGATAGTCGCACTCATCTATACTTGTTCAGTGATTTTGGTTTCTCACCCACTTACGTTCTAGTCATGCTGTCCATTTTCTAACATCCGTCCCGGGGCCAGAATCACAACTCGCTCCGTGCCTCACTAGCTTGACGTGTCTCGGTGTACGCTCTATTTTCCAGAGTCAATACTAATACACGGGGGTAAACCCACTGAGTCTTGGTTTCTCATTGTTGATCGGTTTTCGAGAGTGAACAATGACTGGGTTTTATTTTCTTGGACCAGTTCCAACAATTGGTGAGTCGGAAATTAAGTTGAACGCGCGGTTACACTTTGCCGGTTTTCGAAGAGTTCGTTCCGTATCATTATTTTGCCTTGCACTTTCGTAAGTTTTTTTCTTTATTCGTTATACATTTTGATTATATTATGTTTTGTTGAACTTTTCAGTTGTCTCTTACTGAGTAACTGTCACTTGTCATACCCGTGTCAGCTTACGATTCTAAGCGGCTCGAGTACCCCAAAGGAGCCATGTCACTGGTAGTCTCACCGTTCTTAAAGATGGACCCTATCATCAGGTTCACACACCTAGAGGAGGAAGTCTCCGATAGCCGACCCTCTTGTGACCGGGATAAATTCAGCCAGTTACTAGCTCGTTTGCTGAAAGAGGTCACTACACAGCTCCGAATGTGTTAGTGAGCCAGCCCACAGAGAATAGCTACGAACCTCTTAAGAAAACTGTAGTAAAGCGAGTCACCCCATTGGGAAAGACTGGTCTACAACAGCCATTTAGCGATCTAAAGCTGGGCAACAAACGCCCCACGACCCTACTTCGGGAGATGCAACAACTATTAGGCACGTCGCACATGGACGAGTCCCTCCTGTGCGACCAATGGATAGAGGGACTACCGGAGACAGCGCAGGCGATCGTATCTATCGCGAGATCACAGCTTTTGGCGGAAGCAGAAGAGATAGCGGGCCAGGTAGTAGAACGTTTTTAACCGCTCATTAACCAGGTTATCACCCCAACTCGGGGGCCAGTTCCGGTGCGAAATATGCCGTCACATAATAAAGGCGTCTCATCCACATCAGCAACGAACGTAGAAGCATTGTGGGCCGAAATTGCAGTTCTGCGCTGCGATTTTATTAGAATCAACTTAGGTCGTCCAGCACGACTCCAGGAGTACAACGTCTCAGACAACGGACGGTTACCGATGGTCTCACCAACGGTTCGGCACGCGATCAACCAGGGGTGTTAGACAGTATACTTATCAAACGAACAAGCAGGGAGACATCCACGCCAGCGCATAATGATGACTAACGTAGTCGGCGTGCAACATATCGCCTCACATATGGAAGGACATGAAGTATTGCAAAGTATTCCTACATTTGGAATAAACTCCCAAGTGAGGTCAGAGCCAGTAACAACATTCAGCGTTTTAAAAATGGTTTGGACAGCTACCTAACGTCAACAATCACGATGTCCATCTTCAAACTCTCTGTATCACCTGACGACCTTTCTGAGTGTGGTCCGAAAAACATTTGGCCATCAGATGCGTAATACGTGGACAAACACTTCGCTGTCTAACGCCTGTCGAGAACAGCCCGCTTGAAACGGTTTGTTATATNCTGACCTCACTTGGGAGTTTATTCCAAATGTAGGAATACTTTGCAATACTTCATGTCCTTCCATATGTGAGGCGATATGTTGCACGCCGACTACGTTAGTCATCATTATGCGCTGGCGTGGATGTCTCCCTGCTTGTTCGTTTGATAAGTATACTGTCTAACACCCCTGGTTGATCGCGTGCCGAACCGTTGGTGAGACCATCGGTAACCGTCCGTTGTCTGAGACGTTGTACTCCTGGAGTCGTGCTGGACGACCTAAGTTGATTCTAATAAAATCGCAGCGCAGAACTGCAATTTCGGCCCACAATGCTTCTACGTTCGTTGCTGATGTGGATGAGACGCCTTTATTATGTGACGGCATATTTCGCACCGGAACTGGCCCCCGAGTTGGGGTGATAACCTGGTTAATGAGCGGTTAAAAACGTTCTACTACCTGGCCCGCTATCTCTTCTGCTTCCGCCAAAAGCTGTGATCTCGCGATAGATACGATCGCCTGCGCTGTCTCCGGTAGTCCCTCTATCCATTGGTCGCACAGGAGGGACTCGTCCATGTGCGACGTGCCTAATAGTTGTTGCATCTCCCGAAGTAGGGTCGTGGGGCGTTTGTTGCCCAGCTTTAGATCGCTAAATGGCTGTTGTAGACCAGTCTTTCCCAATGGGGTGACTCGCTTTACTACAGTTTTCTTAAGAGGTTCGTAGCTATTCTCTGTGGGCTGGCTCACTAACACATTCGGAGCTGTGTAGTGACCTCTTTCAGCAAACGAGCTAGTAACTGGCTGAATTTATCCCGGTCACAAGAGGGTCGGCTATCGGAGACTTCCTCCTCTAGGTGTGTGAACCTGATGATAGGGTCCATCTTTAAGAACGGTGAGACTACCAGTGACATGGCTCCTTTGGGGTACTCGAGCCGCTTAGAATCGTAAGCTGACACGGGTATGACAAGTGACAGTTACTCAGTAAGAGACAACTGAAAAGTTCAACAAAACATAATATAATCAAAATGTATAACGAATAAAGAAAAAAACTTACGAAAGTGCAAGGCAAAATAATGATACGGAACGAACTCTTCGAAAACCGGCAAAGTGTAACCGCGCGTTCAACTTAATTTCCGACTCACCAATTGTTGGAACTGGTCCAAGAAAATAAAACCCAGTCATTGTTCACTCTCGAAAACCGATCAACAATGAGAAACCAAGACTCAGTGGGTTTACCCCCGTGTATTAGTATTGACTCTGGAAAATAGAGCGTACACCGAGACACGTCAAGCTAGTGAGGCACGGAGCGAGTTGTGATTCTGGCCCCGGGACGGATGTTAGAAAATGGACAGCATGACTAGAACGTAAGTGGGTGAGAAACCAAAATCACTGAACAAGTATAGATGAGTGCGACTATCGAAATATTATTTATTACTGTCGCTACAAGTGAATCTGAACTACCTTTCCTTCAAAACTATCATTCACGGAGCTGACGAGGCGTTTGTTCCCCGAAAACTATGGAGGATCTTTCATGCACCGTTTCCTCGGAACACACGTCGTCTTCTTCAAGTACGTTCGCGTTTCTTGTCAAAACAAAAGCTAACTGGGAGGCCAGAGGATCCAGAGGTTCTTTGCTGCATACGAAACAGGTACGAGCGGGAAATCTAGCAATCCACCCAACAGATACAGTCAAAAACTCACAGGTAGCGCGCGAGAATAAGAAGCTTCTTTTTATGTATGTCGGCTCAGAGGAAAACTAAGCCCTCACCGCTGTTCCTGAGGCTTACAACCTGTAGCGGCTATAATATATAATATTTTGACAGTCGCATTCATCTGTACATCTTCGAAGGTTTTGGTATCGCACCAGCTTCTGATTTAGTCAAGCTGCCCAATTAGTAACATCCGGCACAGAGCAGGTTGGGTTTCACGCCCCGGGTCGGGTGTTACAAAAGGGATAGCTTGACTAAAACAAAAGCAGGTACAAACCAAAATCATCGAAAATGTACAGATGAATGCGACCATCGAAATAGCATTTATTATAGCTGTTCCAAACCCCAAAGTGGTTGCCGAGGAGTTCACAGAATACTACTCAGTCTAAAATGTGGATCCGCCAAACTGGCACCCACTTCTCCCGCGGAGACACTCCCACTACTCCCTGTAGCAACTATAATAAATCTTAACAGTTGGCTTCTTTATGCCCGACGTTCAGGACCTCTTGTTTGAGATCAACCGTTATAGTGCTATGGGACCAGACGCGATCCATACCCGGATCCCCGAAGAAGCGGCCCCCGGTTTGGCGGTGCTGCTCTGTGGTCTGTTTAGACAAACACTCCAAACAGGCACTCTTCTGGAAGCATGGAAAAAGGTCACCGTCACACCTATATTTAAGACAGGCGATCGTCACTCTCCTGCGAGTTATTGGCATTGGAGGTCGAGGGCGTCAATGAGGGTGTCAATGAACAAACAGGAGGGACCGTGCTAGTCGTGTTCCCCATGCAGTACCTGCATTAGGTGGTGCTTACGACGTTGCAAGGTCCGATGCAAGCTGGAATGTGCCGTGGATGGAACTGCACTCGCGGCCAACGGAAGCACTATAATAGTGTTTGGTCAGCGCTCCCGCACACTTAATTTAGGTCTCCGAAGGCCTTCCCGCTGGATTTTTACGGTCGCTGACGTCCAAATGGCGATTATCGGCAGCGACCTCCTCCAGCACTTCGACCTTCTTGTAGATTCCAGACGACACCGTCTAGTCGATCAAACGACAAAGCTTACGGTTAGCGGGATTCTGACCGATAAAGTATCAATCATTCCCGTGCTTCAAGGCTCTACGAAACTAAACTCCTTCAGTTTTCTAATCGATAAGTATCCGGCTGCTTTTCGGCAGTCTTCATCTCTGCCTGTCGTCGGGAGTTCCACGAGGCACCACATAGTCACAAGCCCGCCGGTGTTCGCCAAAGCTCGCAGGTTGACACCAGACAAGCTTAAAATAGCCCGCGCTGAGTTTGAGCATATGCTTGAGCTCGGAATTATCCGCCCGTCCAGTATCCCTTGGGCCACTCCACTCCACATGGTCCCTAAAGCGTTGAGCGATTGGCGCCCTTGTGGAGATTGTCGTTCTCTCAACAACGCTACAGTACCCGACAAGTACCCGATTCCGCACATACAGGGCATCACGGCTAGCCTTCATGGTACTCGTGTTTTCTTGAAAGTTGATCTGGTGCGCGCATACCACCGGATCTTGGTTGCGGACGAGGATGTCGCCAAGACAGCCGTCATCACACCATCCGGTTTATTTGAAGTTCTACGTGTGCCGTTTGGTTTGCGAAACGCTGCACAGAAGTTTCAACGTTTCATCGACGCCGTCACACGGGGTCTGGACTACGTTCACCCTTACATCGACGACCTATTGGTTGCAAGCGCCTCTGAAAAAGAACACTAGATTCATCTGCGACAGCTCTCTGACAGATTAGCAACTTTTGGCATAACGGTTAAGGCGGAAAAGTGTGTTTTTGGCCAGCCAGCCAGTCAGCAGTAGAGTTTTTAGGACACCACGTTGACCAGCACGGTATTCGACCGTTAACAGATAAGGTAGGAGTTATCTGCAATTTACCCCGCCTTACCACCATCGCTGCTATTCGTCGATTCAACGGGGTGGTCAACTACTCTAGGCGGTTTATTCCACATTGCGCTCAGCTTATGCAGCCTTTAACTGATTTACTCAGCGGCCGTGTCAACGGAGTCGTAGAGTTATCAACGACAGCCATCGAATCGTTTGATTGAATCAAGGAAGCATTAGCCACCGTCGTTATGTCGCACCACCTCAACTCAGCCGCGGAAATGTGTAGCTGTTGACGCGTCAGACACCGCAGTCGGCGCCGTACGTCAACAGTTCGTCGATGGACTCTGGAAACCGCTCGCTTTCTTTTCCAGACGTTTACGTCCGGCTGAAACTAGGTAAAGCACGTTTGATCGTGAATTGTTAGCAATTTATTCGGCCGTTCGTCATTTCCGACATGCCCTAGGGGGAAACCAGTTTGTGATTTTCACCGACCATAAACCGTTGGGTTTTGCCTTCCACAGTAAATCTGAAAGACATTCGCCCCGCGAAATTCAACATCTGGACTTCGTATCTCAGTTCACGTCTGGTGTACGCCACGTTTCTGGCATCGATAACGTTGTGGCTTACGCTTTATCCCGAGTGTCAGCACTCGTTATTCACGACTCAATCGAATCAAACGCCATGGCCAACGCGCAACGCTGGGAAAATGATTTCCGCGCCTCCTGTCAACAATCAGCTCTACGGCTGACTGATCATCTCTTGCCAGCGTCTGCAGACACCATCCTTTGCGATACCTTCACTGGACATCCACGTCCAGTAGTTCCTATTCCTTTCCAAAGACGCGTTTTCGACACGCTACACAACATCGCCCATCCTGGCATCCGGGCCACGGCAAAGCTCATTTCCGATAGATAAGTCCGGCCTAATATGCAAAAGGATCTTCGCACGTGGGTACGATCTTGCCTAGCTTGTAACAAGTCAAGGTTCATCGCCACGTGTCTGCCTCGATTGGCTGATTCCCTTTGATTACATCTCGGCTTGCACATCTCCACACCGACATTGTAGGTCCTTTGCCACATTCCAATGGAATGACATATCTTTTGACGATGATAGATCGTTTCGCGCGGTGGTCAAAGGCCGTCCCCATACCCAACGTCCATTCTGAGACTGTATCACGCGCATTCGTTGAGCGTTGGGTGGCATCTCATGGTTGCCCGGCCACGGTTACGACCGAACGTGGTCCTCAAGTTGGGAGCGTTCCTCTGCGGAAAAACTAAGCGAGCTTGAATGTGATCGCACGCGGACCACGGCATACCACCCGGCTGCAAACTGTATGGTCGTACGCTTCCACCGACAACTAAAAGCAGCCCTCGCGGCGGTCAACGCAATCCGTTGGACAGAAGCCCTGCCAATGGATTCACTCGGCATCCGCGCCGCCCTTAAGGCCGACACTCACGTTTCCAGCGCCGAGCTGCTGTACGGCCATCCACTGCGTCTTTCTGGCAATTACTTCTCATTCGCCACCGACGTCCTTCGATATGATGCATCTTACGCCAAACAGCTCGCTTCGCATAGGCGCCGCCCTCGTGTCACAGACACTCGAGAACAAATCCGCAAGGTGTTTGTTCCGAAAGACCTCCACGACTGCACGCATATATTTGTTCGTGTGGATGGTTTACGACGCTCGCTCGAGTGACCTTACGAAGGTCCATTCAGAGTACTTTAACGGAAGGATCGTTTCTACGCGCTTGGGCGCCAAGGAATTCGGGACACGGTTAGCATCGATCGTCTGAAACCTGCCTACTTCAAAAGGGCAGAGGAAGCCTTCAATGCTCCTCCGCAGCCCCTGTCCACGCCGGCAGCTGTTTCGGAACAGCCTCGCCCAAGCACATCGTCCTCAGCAGCCGTCACGACTTGGCCGATGACGCCAGCACCCGCCGTAACGCGTATGGGTCGTAAGGTGCACTGGCTGAAACGTCTCATAGAAAACTATCGTATGTCAAATCTCTTTTTTTCTTTTTGCTCATGAGAAAAAAATCGCAAACATTTTGTATAAAAAATATAAGAATATCGTTTTCAAAACAAAAAAACACTTGCGTTTGCCCAGGTTGTTTTCCCTCTCACTCGAATGTTCGTATTCGCTATATAATTTGGTTGAGTACGTCGTTTATTTCCGTACTGATACTCTGCCAGTCTCATTTTATTTTCTGTCGCATGTCTCATCCGACGCTGGCATGACGTGTGTGGCATCTTCGATCGCGATCATTCTCGATCTCATATCAGATGTCAGGCTTTGACGTTCCAGGAATGCCTCGCCTCGAACATTTTTTACGGTTGTTGCGGCACCTTTTAGGGAGGATAATCGGGTGGGATCTCGCTGGGAACTGTGGGCATTAGTGCTCTTCCACTTCTGACGTCCGGGTATTGTCGTACAAATCGCAGGTTGATTGGATATCAGCTGGAACGCCTTGAACCAGATCAGGCCAAGGGTGGCTGGCCCTAGTTATCCCCACCAGGATCGAAGGGTTGTTGTAACAGTACCCTTCTAAGGGGGAGCTGTGTAGCAGCCTGGATATTTCACTGGCCTGCCTGCAGTATGGTGTGTAAAGTAGTCCCAAAACTCATAGTTGCATATTGTACCTAGGATATTATGAAAGCTTGCAAGATGTATGCTGTCTGATTGTTTGTCTGCATGTCATGTGACCGTGGCGCGAACCCAAAGGACACAGATGTCGCATTCTTCCGGTTTACCCTCTCGCCGACGGCCGGTCTCTAGCGTCTCTCTCGCGTGTCGGCGCCTTTTATAGCGCTATTAGAGACCACCATTTCGTCGAATAAATATTTGGTCTCTCCTCAACGGGCTTTTACTTTTCGCGTCTAGTAATTGCGTACCTGTGGAAAACGCGACTTAGTGCGACGAGCGCTAGATGGTTCTCCTTCTCTTATTGCCACCAGCTGGTCGCCAATATGGTTCTTATGTCTCTTGAGACGATAAAATCAGTCCTATCCCACATAGACTGGAACGATTTTTAAACGCTTCTCGTGGTCTGCATAAAACGCTTGCTCGGGTATTCTACAATGCAAATCATGTCGTGTACACCGGTTAGAAGAAGGATCCAATTAGTGAAAGGTTGCGGAGCCCACACGGCCCCTCGCTGGCCATGGTGGACCAGGGAAAAAACGTACATGCGGAGCTTTCAACAGGGTTCGCAAAATTCGATTTTTTAAAACGGTTTCCCCATCATTCTTGTTACGCGTCGCAGGCTTGCTGAGTCCGCCCATGAGGAATATTGCAACCTATCAGCAAAAATGGAAAGTTTATTGGACATTTTACAGGAGTTCATCGGGAACGTACAATTTGTTATGCAGGTTGTCAGGAACTTTCGCCATCGACGTTGGAGCGACTGCACCACACTTCGATATACATTTGAGAAACCTGCTGGGAGGAATACAAGGAAAATGTGTAGTGAACCAAAGTGAACCATGTTATTACCAGTTTTACGGGTAGCCTTGAAATTTCATATCTCCATAAATAGTGGACATACAGCAAACATGAAGCATAACAAACTTACAGTATTCTTTCTGGGCACTGCACTAATACTACAAACATTCGCCTGGTCACAATGCGTAACCTCAATACAACCTCATGAACTTATGCAACAATTGAACATGGACCACAATACAACTCTGATAGTTATATTTGAAATTCAACTCCTTAGTTAATATTTAACATGGAGCAAGAATAAAATAAACATATGATATCATAAAGCACTCTCCGTTAGTGAAATATGAGAATGAACACCAGCGGCTGATTCCTTACCTACGTCTATAGAACAGCAAAACCGTCCGACTTGCACAATTCACCTCAGCGAGCTTGAAAGATGAACGATTAAAGATGTCTGATTGTGCGACATCATTTAAACAACATTTTCTCACCTAACGTGTG
>QNGE01006922.1:3518-13673 GCA_008508345.1 Paragonimus westermani
GTCTCGCCCTCTCACGCGTCCTATCACTTGACAAGCTGACTAGTCTAAGTGACGCTCATTGCCCCAACCTGCATATGCCCGTTCACCGGCCCGACAGCTCTCTTCCATACCCGAGCGCACGCACGCGCGTAGTCACCATCTGCGCACTGAGCCAATTGGAACGCTCCAATTGGATGTGATTCCGTGCGGTCGATACACAGGCATGAATGAGGCGGTCGGACCCGGATCGGAACACAACTGCACCAGACACCAGAAACAACACAATTGACTGCCAACTGAACAGGACAGGACACGGTCCAGACGAGCGCTACTGCATTAAGCTTGTACACCAAAATCCCAACAATAAAGATCCAATCCATTGACTTGACCTTTTCATTGACTATCTTTGAGTTATCGTTATTTGTTAGTGCGTACTCAAGCTATCACGGTTGAGAGTTCCACTACACACACCAGCAACTGGAACATTTCGTCCTCACGGATCCCGCAGGATGCCTGTTAATTTTGAAGAGGTGGTGGAAATTCAAAATACAGAACATGTTGAATGAGGATGTTATCGAAGAAGTCAGCAGTCCGTACAAGTTGTCTTTCCTCCTGGTGAAGTAGTCCAGTGGGAACACTAATTTTGTGTGGATTTTAGACCGCCAAATGAAATAAAACAACACAGTTCTGCCAAGACCGTCCGTTACTGATACGGTTGATAAGTTGCAACAAGCCAAGTTGTTCACCGTGTTGGACCTACGTTCCGAATACTGCAGGTAACTATCAAACCCACGGATTGCGATAAAATTGCATTCACGGTAGGCAAAAAACAGTGCCAGTTCAGACAGATGTCGTTCGGCTCATTTGAGGCACCATGCACATTTCGACGCCTGATGGTTCGGTTGGTAAAACGACTGGATCATGTGGTGGCGTATGGAAATGATATTGTGATATACAGTAACACAGAGTCAGATGCTGGCTTGAATCGAACTGAGAACTCCGGATTGATGCCGATAATTCACAACTCGGATGGTCGTCTGTGGTATTACTGGGACACAAGATGAGTCGGGGTGGACTCAGGCCCCTGCTAGAGAAAATATTGACAGTTAGAGAGACCGTGGCAGCGAATTCTAAGCGCACGCTAAGAAACTTTTTGGGTCGAACAGAGCACTACAATGGGTCCTCGAAAAATGTCCACTCCACTACATCTCCACTGTACGAACTCCTTCGAAAAGACAGGCAATTCGAATGTATCGACGATGCCCGGAAGGCGTTCATGCGAATGCAGCAAGAGATGAGCGAGCAACAACTGATGCCGAAACTTTCGAGTACGAAAGAAACGTTCATTATGACGACAGATGCCGGTGACCGTGGCATTGGGAAGTACTCAAGCAGAAGGAAGGGGTAATCAAATATGCCAGCGGAGTGCTGACCCCAACGAAGCAATAGTATTCGACCATCGGAAAGGAATGTTTGGCAATCGCCTGGGAACTGGACAGATGGTGGCCGTTCTTGTCGAGTCGACAGTTCTACGTGGAGATGGATACGGAGAGTGGATCAGGACGACAAGGGACCCGAGAGGCAAATTAGCTCCATGGGCGTTGCGTTTACAGGAATATGATTTCACGATTATTAATGTGCCTGGTTCTAGTAATTGCGTCGCTAATTTTCCTTCACGACCTCAGGCGGATGGCGAACTTCACAAAGTGATTTTGGGAGTAAATGGCTTGGTAATGAAACATAAACCGCAAACAGCAACAGAACAAGGTCCTCTGAAAGGTGGCTGACGTTCTGGCAACAGATGTGAGAATTCTTACAACTACTAAGGATGAAGAGCTGAAATTAATCGCTTCACAATATACAACACTTGGTCTAAACAGTGTGAGCGTATTAACGTGGCAGTGTAATATTGGCCATTCTCAAGTGGTAGTCATCCCGAGACAACTGAGGAAGAAACTGGTAGCAAGCTGACATGCCAACAGTGTCACCTACCGAAAGGCGACAACGGAGGAGCTCAGCAACCCTTACAGCCAACATCGGTCGGTGGATCTTATGGGACCATTTCCACTGAGCGCACGCGGTAACCAGTACGCTCTGGTTATGGCGGAACATTTTACCCGTTAGACTGAAGCGACTGGCGTTCCGGATTAAAAAGCATCCACGGTGGGAGACATGATGATGAACCTTATTGTAGCGGACCACGGTGTACCAAAGACGATCATGACGAATCAGGAGCCATGATTTGGGAGTGAGGAGTTTCGGACCCATATGCACCAGCTGGGAATCAAGCGCACCTAGACGACGCCATATCACGCGCAAACGAATTTGCTCACTGAACGTAACAGCCGAACAGTTGAGGACTAGTTGTCAGCCAAAGGAGGTGACCGGAAGTCTGCGATACCACAGGAGTTGCAGGTCCATCGTGCGTCTGTACAGGTGAGCACGAAGGAATCTCCGCTTCAGTTGACGTACAGCAGAATCCATTGACTTCCGGTGGACCAAGATATTGGAATATAGCCATAATGCAGCGGTTCCACCGGAGAGTTGGTGGGCGAAAAAGGAAAAGCCAGACGAAATCTGGAAGTGTCGCAGGCACACACAAAGGGGCAATCAGAGCTCAACGGCTCGGCAAAACTAGAATATTCAACCTAGGAGAAAAGGGTGAAATTTCGAGATCACTGGAAGACAGGTGCCAGTGACCCGATATCAAGAAAACTTCTGCTTAAATTGAAAGGTCCGTAGTTAGTAATTTCCAAGCGAGGCCCAGTATACATGATCAAGAGGAACGGTGAGACGAAACGAGTGCATGACAGTGAATTGGCGCACCATATCCGCACTAAGAAACCTCCCGTATCAACACGGTCTCTTCGGTCGTCTCTCAACAAACTAAAACTCGCCAGTGCATAGTTCGAACTTGGAATAATACGTCCTTCCCAGAGTCCATAGGACTCAACGTTTTACTTAACCCTTAAATAATTAACTGGTTGGCGTACATGCGGTAATCACTGGGAGCTCACCAAAACAACCGTCCCAGACAAGTAACTATCCCGGCACATGCGGGATTTAATTACTTGCCTATATGGGAAAACAATTTATCAGTTAGATGCATCTGATACGCAATTATCACCAAATTCCGGTAGCCGAAGAGGATATACCCAAAACCGTAGTTATCACTTTCTCTGACTTTTTCGAATCTCTTCGAATGCTATTTGGTTTGAGCAGCACGTGGCTTGGACTTTGTCTACTTCTGTCTGGATGATATTTGGGTAGCTGGTTCATCATAGGAGATACATCTTACGCACAATTGCCTCTTATTGGAGCGTTTGGTTCAAGGTGGCTCCGAAGTTAAATCTACCAACAAAAACTAGGTAAGACCACAATAGAGCTTCTGGATCATAGAACGGAATCGACGCACTGTTGAATATGGTTTGTAAATACGTCCGTGAATGCTTTGGGGAGAATTCCTTTGAACATCTTCGTCGTTTCAGAAGCCTAGTCAAATAGTATATACGTTTAATACTCCACTGTGCCCAGATAATGCGGTCAGTGACAGATCTCCGTTGAGGTGAGTGAAAATTTCAGTCCACAGAAACTGCACATGTCGCATTCTTTGAGCTCAAGTATGTTGCCCCCAACTCTGCTCCCCTTGCTGATCCTGATCCGAACGCAGTGCTGTCAACTGTGAACGACACCCCTGACACAGCTGTCGGTGTTCTGATACAGTAGTTCGTTCGAAAGCAATGTTGACCTTTAGCTTTCTTTTTCAAACGTTTACGACTTACGGAATCCCGCTGCAGCACCTTTGGTAGCCAGTTAGTACCAATCCATTTAGGCACATGACACTTCCGTAATTCCATGGAAGTTAAGACATTCGCGGATTACGATGAGCACAAACCGTCAATCTATTCTTTCAAAACTTCATTCGATAACCATTCTCCAAGGAAAGATAAGCAACTGGATTATTTCTGTTGTGACCGCAAAAGACGCTTGGCCTACAAAGCTGCTTACCATACGAAATCCCGTAAAGGTTGTACCAAAACACAGAACCGCAAACACGTACACTGTTTTGCACGGCTGATGTATATTCATACACATTGGGCAACAATACGTTGTCGTTCGTCCTGATGGTACTCCCCATAACGCGTACGCACTATCCCAGTAGTCGCCTATGGTCCAGTGTCAGTAGTTGCGCTTTAGTTCCCGAATTGTGAGTAATATGCCACTCACCAACGAAGCTGCCTATTATGCACCACTCCTCCCACTTCTGAGGTGCCTTGGATCCTCTTTATTTGAACATAGCAGTAAGAAGACGGACACTGGTAGATGCTAGCATTTCGTATTGCCTCTTCAGTACCAAATAACAATAAACAGGAACATCATATATGACACTAATGGGATGGGGGGTGAATAATAAAATAGCAAATGTGGTACAAAACGACAGGACAGAATTATTAAGTCTACGGAAGTCTAAGGCTTACATACAATTGTTTTTGTACACACAACGCTGGCTTGAGACGACTAATCGCGACCACCTCAGCAAAACGCAGGAAACGCGAATTAGCGTGGCGCATTATAATTTTGAATGTTAATTCTGGATTAATCCAGTGGCTAGTGGCCAACATGTGCCTGGCGATAGACGAGGCCGGAAGCTTGCGTGATCCCGGGACTGCGCAGTCACATCCTGAACCCATTTTGGCAGATGTTCCTTCATCTTAGAGTTCAAGCACCTATCGGTTCTGCCGATGTAACTTTCGTCGCATTTACACACAAATTGATAAATACAGTTTGAGTTGGCGCCAATAGGTTGCTCTCCCTTCACTGAAGGTAACGGTACCTTCCGAATTCGGCCAACGACTACGATTTCAGCCGAACTGTATGCTCGCTTAATGGATGCGATGAGACGTTTTGTGGTTAGAAGTGAAGAAGTGTCACCTTTGAATGGTAGTTCAATGTAGACTTTCTTCTTCCCAACCGTGGGAACCTTATCTCCTACAATACGCTGTTGGCTGTCTATTGATAAATCTTACCCATTATCCTGCAGAGTGGCTGTAAGCAGTCGAACTTCATCACCTAAGCATTCTGATGAACAAATGCGCCTAGCACACACAAACAATGTTCTGACCAATGCTCGTTTGCTCTTCACTGGCGTGAAGCTTGTGAGGTGAGTGTACTGACCAGTCCAGGTGGGCTTGCGATACACACATCCTACTGAACCATCATGCTGGCGACCGATGAGGATGTCTAAAAACGGCAGGCATCCGTTCTTTTCCAGCTCACAAGTGACTGTCAGATTGGCATGACAAGTGTTTAACTAATTTACCATCTCATCTATTGTTTTCGAAGATGGCGCAAACACGAGGATGTCATCCACATGACGTTTGTAGAACGGCAGTGACGAAATGTGTTCAGCAATTCGCCTTTCTACCATCAGCATGAAGAAATCCGCTAGCATCGGTCCTAACGGACTCCCCATGGCGACTCCGTTTATTTGTTGATAAAGATTATTCTAGAAACTGAAACTGATGTTCTCTGGGGATTTTTTAAACATCAGAGCCTTCAGTCTCGATCAGATCGCATATAAATTCAATTGTCTCGTGCAATGGAACATTTGTAAACAGGGATTGAACGTCTACTGAACACATGACTTTGTCTGCTAGATTGACTTTGTCCAGATCCTCAACTAAACTGAATAAGTCTTTAACGATATATGTATCAAATCTCGGTCTTAACGCGGTCAGAGCCTGTACCAACCAACGAGCCAAACTGTGTTGTGGGGCATTGCTCATAGATAGAATTGGTCTGAGTGGCACTCCTCGCTAGTGTGTTTTGCGTAAGCCATACAGTTGCGGTGTTGATGAACCACTGGGTTTTAGAGACTTAAAAGTACTTTCATCAACTATTCGATGTAGCAGCAGCAAATCAAGGTGTCGAATTATTCGACACTTTATAACAGCCACCTTCTCCACTTTGTCCACACGTTGGAATTTACTTTCGTCGTTCAGTATGGACATTTTACGAGTATACTCCTCTTTATGCAGAACTACGGCACCGAAAGATTTATCTGGCTTCAGCACGACAACGTTTTGAGTTCTCAGGTCTTTTAGAGATTCAAGATGACGACCTGTGAGAGCACATTTACCTCTTAATGGTGTCATAATGAATTCATTGGCAATGTCAGTCAGCTTTGTTTTGAGGTCGTGGGCACTCGTCCGGAACTTATTTCTCTAGACCGTCCGGCTGAACGCCAAGTCCTCCTAAGATATAAAATTAATATTACAGCGTGAAAGACCCAACTATATAACAACTTGGTATCTCAGCTTTTAACTGTTAGGATTTCGCATACCAGATTTCACCTGCCCGTAAAGTGTTGTGAACCGAGAAGGCGGATGGCACAGAAGTTCTTTATTTGGGGAAACCAATACACGAGTTGTGCGTCTCAGCCAAGCAACAGCACGTTGCGCCATATTTCTACTGAAATGTCTGAATTAATTTGGTTACTTCACATTCAGGGTGAGATAACATTTTGTCATTTTTCTCAACAGAGCCATGTAAATTCCAATTGATTCTATCGTCTTTTCCGACGTTTTCTTGCACTTGGCCTTCTGAATCAACGTTATTGGAATTTAAAACACTGAGTTCGCTTTATCCATTTGGTCAAAACAGAGAGAAGACATACCGCGAGGTGCTAACATTTCCATTCAGTCTCATCAGACGCCAACGGAAAACTAGCATATTTTATGCAGACTGAACAGCAATTAACAGTTGAACGAACCAGCCACATGGTTCTGACCTTTCGAGCAATACTAATAATGCAGTCAATCCCACAGCAAGAAGACTGATTGCATCAACGCACACAAAACTGGCCGAAGTTGTCTGATTATCATTACCTCACTAATCGTTGGCAGTTTCGGGTTACGATTATGTAACAACATCTCGGACTATTTGACAGGGGTAACGAGGTGACCGGTTTCTAAGATGTATTTGGCGATCGATGAGGCTGGATTCTCCGAGGTTGTTGCAGTCAGCAGGTCTTTTTTGAGATTGCAGCTGATAAACACCCAAGAATATACTGCGTCGTAAACTGGTGAAAGCACCGAACTGTCCTGCCTATGTGAACTTCATTGCTGTTGCAATTAAACTGGTATATTGCGTGGGCAACAAACTGGTTTAGTATGTGACACCGCCATAGAGGACCAAAGCCCTAACAGTTCACAGAACGTACAGTTGGACAGCTGGGTAGGTGCGTTGCGTTATTCGAATTGTCGATTATGCTTAACTGAGCGTCTGAACGGTATCCGTAAAGTACATGAACCGTTAAAATACACCCTGGACATATTTTAACGCACAATGTGCGGTGTCGGTTTGTCTAAACGTACTGTTAGATTAAACTCGTTCGGAACAGAGACCGGAGATTTATTAGGCGAAATGTACAAGTGGTATCGTTTGGCGCTACAGCCAGCGCCGGTATGGAATAATAGCTAGAGAGCAATTGGTCACGAACAGTGTCAGACTAAAAATCCATCAGGTCTTTATAAGTATTCACCTTATAGGAGAGAAAAAACACATTGTACCCACACTCCATCACACGATCTAAGCAAAGCACGGTAGTACCGAGAGGAAACTTAACTCCAGAACTTGTACAACTTCACTCAGAAAGGTATTACAAGTTACGGATCCCTCCCATATAGGCAAGCTTCCACGGTTTCAGTTGATGATTCACAACAGTCAAAACCATTTCTACTGTACTACCAGGATTTTGATAAGTCCAAACATTTCGTTATCTATAACACATTATCGACTTACATTTGGTAAACTGCTATTTACGTTATATACGTATATATATATAGTTAATGGCATAATTGCCTTTTGATTATAAGTATCTTTTGCGTCAATAAGTTAGAGCCGGGCCGTCGTCGGCCTGTTAAACGGGAATTGCGTGGCTTTTCGATTTTCACCACACAAACAATCAGACGACTGAGCTCATGAGAACCTTCGTAACAACTAGGATTTGGGATCATTTTACACATCATACTGCATACAGGCCCGTTAAGTCTCCAGGTCGTTGCAACTTAGTCGAGTGAGTCCAGGTTGAACACAGTAGGAGAGGATATCACGGAGAACACCCGCAGTTTCAGAGCGCTGGAATAGTGCGTTCGCTCACTAGTGGTTGTTGTTGTTGCGTTCCTCATTGTCGGCAGTCATATCGAGCAAAATCAAATTGATATTGCGTAGGCGTATACAGAAGCGCACTAGATATGGTAACTGAATGAAGCATCCCTATTCAGTCAAGCGCAGGGATATCGTGGAATGACCACGTGTATATACGTAGAAGTAGTGAACAAGGAACGTTATACTAATAGTAATGATGCTGACTGTCGAATGCATAGACTTACTTTTAAACTAACGCTATCAATGAAATATTTCATAGGCTATGACATTCCCATGAATTGTTGGGCATGCCAAGAGTGAACGTACTAATGTCTACATTAATAATGTTAACCAAAATTAGTCAGCTTTGCTGTCTGCATAACGTCCGTAAAATAGTCTATATACTACACAAACGAAAACTCCAGTTCGTAGTTTCCAATTTTGCTTAATTTACTTCGGACACATTCTGCTCTAACAGTATTTACACACAGGAGGGCAAGGATGGAATTTTTAAAAAAAAATATCATCATTCTCGCTTTACTATTGATTATTTCGTGTAATCCTACTGAATACATAAAAGTGGTTGCGCACTGAAAGAATTCGGTTGAGTTGAGCAATTTGCTTTCACACCGTAGGACAGGGAAAAGTGCTGCTTCAGGAAGCTGTAAAATACGATGCCATCCCCTACGACGTAGACAGCAAAATCAGCAAGCACCAATTTTTAAATAAATAAATAGTAATCATAAAACTGAAGAAATAACCGGTGATTTGCCGCATACCAAACACACATTATCAGCAGACCTCGATATTCAGAAGATTTTGCCTCTCCGAGGAATAGGATATGCGGCAAGCTTGAATGCGTTGTGATACTCGGAGATTGGAACTTTCATTACACTTAATAACTGAACTTAAAACAATTTTCGTGTAATTGCTGAAGCGAGAATGAGCGTTCACACCACATTACCCTGAATAGTCGGAGGAACACACTATTTAGGAATTGAAACAGCCAAGAAAAACTACACGAAGGACCACTGGAGCGCACTTCAGCACGAAATGGTGTCTCTAATACATGAACCTGACATTGAAAACTGTAGCATCCAGGGACTAGAGTTATGGGCAGATGTGTTTGTGTTTTAGGTGATGTTGAAGCGAACACCTCCGCATCGAGTTTCTGAATAACTGATCCTTTCGGCATTCGCATTCTTGGCTCGCGTTGTTTTTGTATGTCCCCGGAATGATTACAGGAATCAGCTACTGTTCTTCTTCATCATCACCAAAACAGCCATGAGCCTGACCAAAACGTACTGTGGCTCGGGCCGCCGCTCACCTCAACAGTGACGTGGAATATCCTAGAAGGAAAGAGTACTACGAAGGACAACAAAGATTGAAGAAGACTAAGCGAAAGAACTAGAAATGGTGTGGATACAGGTATGCAATTGACTGCGACACACCGCCATCTCGGATAGCGTATCTAACCAGCTGTTTGAGTGATCACGAGGACCCCATCCAGGCAGGCGATGTCTGCCTACTTTGCTCAAGGGAGCAGTCAAGGTCCTCATATTTCGTGACCACGTTGTTGCTTGACCACCACGCGGTTTAACCCAATTGTTGGTGGCCTCAGTATATAATGCCCGGTACGATAAACGCTCAGATGACATACGGAGCACGTGACCCAACCATCGCAAGTTGTGCAACGTAACTACTTGACCAACTGATCGCGCATCCCGAACTTTCAGGAAAACGCGCCGGCGAACAGCCACATTGCTCACGCGATCAGTCCACTTAATGTGGGCCAAGTGGCGGAGACAACGATGGTCAAACACAGCAAGCCTGTTGATATCTCACTTGTGAACAGGTCACGCTTCCGAACCATACAGCAAAATGAAACGCACACACGCGTTATATACCCGTCCTTTCAGCGACAACCGAACGTCTTTTCGACGCCACAGATGACGCAGTTTGGAAAAGGCAACTCGTGCCTTTGCTATCCTCGCTGATATTTCATCAGCAATATTACAGGCTGACGAG
>QNGE01006922.1:16220-27083 GCA_008508345.1 Paragonimus westermani
CCGAGGGCGCAGTGAATAAGACAATAATGTCTGATTCTGAACACTGCTGCGCGCAGCGGATGTACTCGAAGCTATATCGGGCTTTTGAGAGATATTTGATGTTTTCCGACCGTATTGGATAATAGGCCGGCGGTCATGGTCAACCGTTGGGCGATCGGAGTGCTCTTTGTTTGAGGGCACCTTTTCTAATCCCCTTCTTCCTGATACGGAAGACAGCAGTGCCGCAACTGTTGTATGCACATAGGATCGTGCCTCACTGCCTAAGCACTCCTACACGGTCAGTAGTGCGAAATACAATCCTGTGAGTGTAACTGCTTTTTGTCTGACTGCTCCCCCTTTGGTCTGTCTTGCAAGGTTGCACCTGGAAGGACCGGAGTCCTAGTCAGCATAGCCCGCGGGATCAAAACAGTACACAAGCCCGACCACCACGTCAAGGTAACAGTATAGGTCGGGCTACTGTTCTTAATTCATAAGGACGCAATTGCCGCTGCAACCGTTTTATAAAAACCAAAGTCTATGTTCCGGCGATGTTAATGCTTGAAATCGCACAGTGCAATCAGTTCGGTTTTTATACCGAACGAATGATCTGGAAAACAGAGAAAAATGTGGTATTGCAACCGGTTACTGAGGCGTGATTTTGCTTTCTGAAACTGCGTAGTATGAGTCCAGTCATGCGTTATTGTTTGAAATCTTCGCATTCTTTGTGTTTGGCTAACCTGCCTCGCGACATTGAGCGGCCATGAGCAATCTGACATTCTGAAGAGGTGTAAGTTGATCATAAAATCAGTAGGAAATCAGAGGTGCGGTTTTGACTATGTAGGCAGAATATCAAATGACCAGTGATGCGAAGAATGGATGTTGACTGAATATATTTGAATGGCGCACTGTTTCCATGTAGGGGAGTAAGACCAATCAGCTTTACTACGTTGCCTTGATATTTAGACATCAGCGCAGACCACGGGTATACTGATTTCCTTGGTGACGACGATTAATATCACAATGTCTCATGCGGAAGTGGCTAGGGCGCAACAGAACCATGGAGGAAGCGTTCACTAGGAATGTAGCAACCCGTCAAGGTAGCTGAAAATCTACGAACCACAATGCTGTGCTGTCTGAAAGACAGACATGCCTCATTCGCTCCTATTTTTTACGTAGTCATGGTATTTTCGTGAACAGTTTTGCACCTTGGACCGTTCCAATCGTTTCCATAGAATCCATATGAAGTCAGTCATGCGGACAGAAGCTCTCGATGATTCTTACCGAGTTTTTACAATTTAACAGGATACGAGCACCATTTGCTGACGGTATAACCAACTGCTGTAAGGTGCGAGGTGGTCAGATGATAATGTGACGTAGAGAAATGAATTCGTTCACCAAGGGACTGGTCACTGTAGGTTGGGTTCGTCTCCCAGGCTGGGGTCCTCTCGACTCACAGAGTCGGTGGCTGGAGACTAGGTGAGATAGCGGCTAATCGGTCTCAGTGGCGTGAATGCTGTTGTTGTTTGACCGAGTTGTCTGTGAAGTGAATGCATTTAGTGAGTCGGAGCAGTGAGGGCCGTAAGTAGGCTAACTGCCTTGCTGATGACGCCTCACTTTCGCTTATATCTCGATTGTTTAGTTACGAGGTGTAGGCACCGTGATGTTGAATGATTGAATATAGACGCAGCTAATTTTAGCATAGTTCTTTCCCCCTGTTCTGCTTTCCCTCTCGCTCCTTGTACACCTTGCTTTTTTCCTCATGGCTGTGGGGCACCCTGATATCAGTGAGAACCACTGATGTATTACTGGTTGTGATGAAGCTTAATTAGGTTTCAAGTGGCTGTGAAGTAGTCGGCTAAGGGAGGTGGAGGGTTTGTACGACCTGATTTTGGGTACACAGGCAAAGATTGTATGGTCGGGTGGCAATAGCCTCGGCTGTTGATAACAGTTGCAACCTGACAGTTCTGGAGTAGGGTTGACAAAAATTGTGGATGACTTGGAACGCTTTAACCGGCTCCACCTGACGATCGGTCAGTCAAATGGGAATCAGACGCAGTAGAAATAGGCTTTCTCGAACCCTTGCGAAGCTATTTCACAATCTCCATGAATCCTTCCTGATAGTTGCTTTGTGGTTCTCCCAACGTGACAGACTTGACAATAAACATAGAACGGGCTATAACAAGCAAAGCTATCCCTGAAATTTTGCACCAATATCAGGCAGGTAATGAACAATGAGATGACCTATGCTGCAGGATAGGCACTGTTAACTGCGTAAGAAACTCGGTGGGTGATAATTCCACCGGTAAATTCGTCTTGGAAAAGTGTTAAAAATGGGTTTTTCCCAATTGTCTGAAGGACTTCATGCTTCACTTTCGGTTGTTTCTGTTCAGGAAAACAGCTGCTCGCATTGACTTTATTTTATACCTTCACTTTTATATCAGCGCATGATCTGTGGAGAAGAATAGCTCTTTAATCGTCCGCTTAACCATTCTTTTGAAAACATGCTACTTACTATCTCAGGCCTGAGTAATCAGTCACCAGCGGACCGCTTGATAATCGGACGCGGGAACTGAACCGTTGAAACACAATCCTTGCATTTAATTCATGAGCTCTTTTTCTGCTACCGATTTCCAATTTAATTCTGCCATTCACAATAAAGATTTTGACGATTGGTCATGTGTACTTCCACAAAGTTTATCACGGAACACAGCGAACGCCACAAAGGCAGATCGTAGAGGGATTCCATAAAAATTGATACATGCCCTGTTGCGAAAAAGTACTGACGAAACCCTGGAAATTCCCACTTCGTTGGAGGAAACAGAACGTGGCGAAAACTTTCGATCATCTTCTTAAATATGGTGGATACAATTAAAAAGGATACAAAAACCACTTCAGCAAACTAAACGTCGTAAAAGATCATCACCCAGCGTTCTGGATGCACCATTTATTTACGTCGCGTGAGTGAGGACTAGCTGAAACTAAGGGGCTAACAAAGTCTGGGTGGAATGCCCTTGCGGACAAAGCACTGGAGTACGTAGCTTTTGGCAGAATCTGATGCCTCGACGCCCTGAGCTGGTTCATTAGAAATACGTATGCGACTCGAAATGCCGCCGTTATGAAGACGAACTTAAAACGCATCCGGGTGTTCCGTCAAACATTCGGCTCAACAAGGAACGGTAGGCGAGTGGTTTACCTCATTTCCATCGTGTAATTATGTACCAACTTCTTGGTGGGTTCTAGACTCCATACAGTTCCAAAAGAAACATGAACGAACCAGTGAACTATTTATTTTGGAACAAAAACGAAATTTGGTTCGACTCCTAGTGTCAAACATCCGAAAAGTGTGCACAGAGAACATGTTGGAAGTCAACCTGCATTTTGCCACCAAAAGACAACGGAAAAACAACCTCATGCATAGATTCACCGCACGAAACATGATGGTAATATTAGGTAAGTGCCTCATTTCTGATACCGGAAGCAAACCAGTGCTCCTCCCACTCTTGTCTATGGGAACATGGCAAATGAGCAGGCGAACCGACGGTTATGTAGGTTGCCGAAACGAATGTTCCTTGCATCATTGGGAAGCTGGTTTACTCACGCTCGGAGATGGTCTCATGAACAAACCGTTTGTGTATTCTTTCACTAGCTACCACACCACAGCAGAGTATATCATTCGAGCGACTAGACGCCTGTCTAAAGAGAAATAAAGAGCACCATCCAGCTCGAGAAGAACCGGAGTCAAAATCGTGTTATGTTTTGTCGAGAGCAACCATCAAGATACAGTCGATCAACCTGAGACAGTCAGGTAACAGATTTTGGCAAAGGCCGAGCTAGTTACATCACAACCACAACCGATTAACCGAAACACCAGCAGCCTAATGTACAACACCAGCCGATCTGATAAAATCCAACTTGATTTTGATTACCATGGAGCCCAGAATCAGCACAGTCTCAACAATAACATACAGTACCAAGCAGATCAGAAAACTACACAAATGCAGACCTTCTGATGATAGTTCGCCATTTTTTTCGGTAACTGATCACGTACAGCCGCTCTTCGTGTCATTTTAGAAGGGTGTTGTTTCAATAAGTAGTACAGTTGACAAGCCGAATTCGAATTGTCATCTATATACTGCCTTAATAAATTTAAGTGAGCATTACGAATGATCGATCCATTGTGAGTAATGGTTTCTGAGCAAGTCTCCTCTTTCCACATGGCCAGAGGAACACGAAATCAGTTGTTCAGAAATTACTTCTCGCAAAGCGGACACAGATGGAAATTGAACAGATAAAGGTGATAGGACAGAGGAGGAAACCACTCTACATAGTAATCCACGCGAATCTGCAAAATCAGCGAACGATAACATGGCTACAAAGATGCGATAGTACAGTTAATCAATTCACTAATTCATGGGACCAGAGATGAAGCTCAATTACGCGGAACCCTTGTATTCTTTGTAGGTCTTCACACATTTGGCCATGGTTTGCGAAGCGCGACTGATACAGTCTGTGATGTAGTAATCGATTAGAGTGAGCAGACTCAAGGATATTGGTTGAGCGGTGTTCAACTGGATGCTACCCAGTTTCGCCTGAAACGATGAGAAAGAAATATATAGTGGGAGCTCGTTGAAAGACTCGTTAAATACGTCAAACTGAGGATATCCTTTGAGTGCTTTTTAATTAAAAATCTGGCTGTCTTCGGTCACATTTTGGCACGGTACAACTCGATTATTGAACCGGAAGAAAGTTCTAATTCGAGCAAACCAACTTACGTTTGCCAGTAAGCAAATTCTAGATTGATACTACCCTGGGTTCACGATTCCCAACTGGCAACGTAACGTCCAGTCTGCATACACTACAAAAGCCTGGTTTCACTTCTTAGTTTATACATCACACTGATTAAGCGGCTTCTTTTGCCACATGCTGGCTGTCCAGGCAACAACAAAAGCATTTCGAACGATGAATTCAAAGAGGGGATAACTAACATAAAGTGCGTTCCCAACTGCAGCTTTCATGTACATGCACACAAGCAATCACGGACACTAGGAAATTAGTACCAACAGAGTGACGGATTTTTGTAAAAGGCCTCAGTGGATCCGCTGAAACTGTAGTATGATGCATAATACGCAACCATTCGCTTAAACAAATGGGCCCCCGGGGTGTTTAAAGTCTGAGACGAGCGTGGGTATTCTTCAGTAACCAGACACTATAAGCCTTAAAAATAGGATTTTCGCAGCGGCACACAGGACACACGGAGTCATCGCATGTAATCTTCTCTTTTGTTCATTTGATGTGTGACTGATTGTAGTTGAAAAAGACAATCAACAATACATCAAACATCGACGGTAAACCATAATCTTGAGAGACTTAGAATGTACAATGTAGAATGCACAATGTACAGTTCGCAAACAGACAACTGAGATACAATGGATAGGTCGACGGAATCCTCAGGAGGGCTCCAATACCTCACTTCAACAATCGTAATTAGCTCACAAAGTGAGCGGTGTGGCAACGGATCATGGCGTACTTGGGAAACGTAAGAGAAAAGCAATATTTCTCAATACGAACAGCCCATTATAATAACATTGGCACATGACGACCATCATAAAATAAAATTACAGCAATTACTATTAGACGAACGATGGGACTACGCGTACTAACAGAAAAGCATTTTGAACAGGGTTTGTAACTAGTTGGTTGAATAACTAAAAATAGAGAAAACATATTGAAAAAGAGAATTGTTGCGAACGCGTAAAAAATACGTACTTTTGCTGATTTGTTGGCAAGTGAGTGTGTCTCAAGAGCACTCTGCTGGACGGAATTGAACTCCAACAAACCTGGTGCAATCTTTTCCACCCGATTGCGGATCTGACTCAGGTTGTCATAGGGAAGCGGCATGCCGACCACTTCTGAAATGGCTCGGAAAATCCTCCAATCTTCACGGCCGAGCCCAGGTGGCAAAACAGCTGGACGTGTCTCCTGAGCACGACCCTCAGTGTTCGCATAAATGCCGTCTTTCTCAGTGTAAGCGGCTGCTGGAAGCACCAGGTCTGCTATAGAAGCTCCCAAGTCCCCATGGTGACCTAAAAGAAGCGTTAATAGCGTAGAGTCACAGTTCGAGAAGAGGAGATTGGAAAATCAGCACCACTAAGGGTGGTGATGGTAAAGCGTTAGTTTGATAGTGCAGTAGAGCTGCCACACACCAACTACACAAACACATAAACGTAACCAATTTAGAAGGGGATGACCGGAGGCAGCGAGAAAACTGCGGATGAAAATATAGACGATGTAATGAATACAAAACCACACGATTCTCACAACTGGAGCATGCGTCGAAAAGCAAATATCTTCCTCCAAGTATCTGTCATGTTCCTCCAAAGTTTTTCCAGGAATCAGCACGTCATCCGCAATTTGTCAAGTGCCTGGATTAAAATTTCTGGAAAATTTCCCTGGACACCTTCAGTCCGAAAGGCAAACGCAATCAACGAAAACGTTTACAGGGGATTTCAAATGTGGTAAGGTAACTGGAATGTTCGTCTAGTTCTAATTGCCAAAAAGACGAGGATAGTCTATCTTTGTGAGAAATTGGACTTGACTCAATTCTGGTAGAATGTCATCAATGGTTGGTAGACGATAACATTCTTTTCGAAGTACCTTTTTCAGTGGCTTGAGATCGATACGCAACCGGATGTCACCTGACTTTTTTTAGTTACAGTAATCTGACTGACCCAGTCGGTCGGCTAGACTACCGGAGCAACCAAGGTAATTCGAACTAGTCGGTCTAATTCCGCCTTACACTTATCCCGTATGGCCAACGGAATCCCTCGAATCGATAACGCAACAGGAAAGGCATCGTTAACAACAGATAAACTAACAACGCCTGGCAAGCGATAGAGAGTCGAATCAAAAAACACATGAATACCCGTCAAGAACATCGGAATAGGCTAATTTATACAGAAATTCATTATGATTAACGGTTATGAAACCCGTCAACTGAATGGCATCATCACCTAAAATGGCGCGTTGGACCCCGATCGACCACAAAAAATCAAACATATATAAATCTTCCCGTTAACGTTTGTCACCGCACCATTCCACATTTTCAGCTGTGCATTTGATTCGTGTATGTTGACCTCCTTGATGCATCCTGATGACATGACATTGACTGATATACTTCCTCCTTGCATCTTCTATTAACAATTCTGCAGAGATTCCTGTCTGCTTGAGCCGCTAAGCCGGTTTATTGTCAATTTCGTTCATCAGACTGACCATAGGCGACGTGCATCGTGTGTTGAAATGGCTCTTTTTCCGGTACCTCGTGCACGTCTTTTCAAATGCTGGGCACTTTTCTCTTTGTCGATGATGCCCGCCCTTGCGAAACTGACACGAAACCATCACAAATCGTTCTCTATCCTTGTCCACGGCATTCAACACTAGCATGCGGTCTGTGTTCAGAGACACCGAGCATTGACCTGTTGCATCTTCGCTATTGCGAACGTCGATGCACCGAGATACCACCAATTCAGGAATGTTGAGTAGTTCCTTCGTCATAACGGAATTCTGAATCCCGAGGTCCATTCTGTATCGGATGAGAGTCTCTTCCAAACACCTGTAGAAATGGCATGATTTTGCAAGTTTGGTCAAAATAGTCACATAATGATTTAGTGTTTCTCTGGACTGCCGATTCCACTTGCAAAACTGGAAGGGTTCAAACGTTTGTTTGGCTCAAACAAGATTCTTCCAGTTTGCGAATGACCATGTTCGGTTTGTTTCTGTCCCCTCTGTTCTCGAAGGTCGATTCCCAGAATCTGTCTTCCACCAACTCCGATTGCACGTAAAAACATAACCAGCTGATATTAATTGCTGGTTTCCAACAAATTGGCTAACGAGCAAAAATCGTACTTTTTCTCCACAAACACCCGCGGTCCACAATCCTCTTTGTACTGTTCACATTCAGCGGTTCGGACGGAGCAATCGTCAGCGGGTTCACCGCGGTATTCATTTTGCCAACTGCAGTTTTTTCTCCTGACACTTTCCGGAACGGATTCGAAAGCAGAACTAGCGGCACCAAGCAAATCACAGTTGACTATTGGTTAGTTCGTAGACAAGATACATCAATAAAATGAAAAATTACAATTGGCACTGATGCTTTAGCTTTCCTATTGGTTGGTTCGGCTCCGCTTACAGCTCGTTCGTTTATAACGCGCGATGCACCCGTTTTACTCCAATGCGCGTTATAAAAAAGCCGATTTTAAAGCAACTTGCTATCCTGATTGGTCACCGCGCAGATATGCCAGTTTGCTCGCATTGTTGACACTGATTGGCCGCAGCCTTCTGCGAATCGCCAGTGGACTTCGTATAGATGCGTTTATTCAATCCAATCCCTCCACACACTACTTTTTCTCATAACCAAATCCGCTCCTGGTACGTGATAACGCATCCTCCTTCGTGGGCAGGTGCTCTCCACGCAGTGTTACTCGTTTTCTCAAATGCACCCGGTCCCACCTCTTCAATATTCCACAAAAAAACGCAAAATGTCACCACCATCACTACCACCATCATTCCTTCTATCTATCGCAGTGGGTTTTCTGGGACACACTGTACCCACACTTTCTCGCCCACCTGTACAACCAGTAGACTGCGGGCTCCCGTGTCATGATATCGCGGTTGGGTTACCATTCGTCTCCTCAAACCGTCGAACACTTCGGCTTCGTTCGTCGACTGAGTTCTTAGCAGTTCACGTATTACCGGTAGACGCATGCGTGTTCTCCTCACCATTCCTTGAGCTGAGTTGTGCGACAAATCCGTCAGGAGTATTTCGTTTCTCCGGTAACATTACACACGGATCTCGTCCAGAAAATTGGGCCACTTGCAGCAGTCGCTTCGATTTTACCATTTGACAGACAGAAGTACGGACCGCTTGTACGATGCTCGAATCCCTAATTTTCGCCAAACATTCTCAAATCCGTGTCAATGAACTAAGGTCTCTTCTCGGAAAACATCACCGACATAGATAGCAATACATCAGTGGGTCATACTAATGTTTAGCCGCCACACAACCACGAACAAAAAGCAAACCTTTTATCAGGAAGAGAGGAGGGGAAAAACAGGACAGGAAGGGAAGTAACTAGTGGAAATAACTACGTCTATATTAAAACATTCAACATCAAGGTGCCTACACGTTGCAAACAACACAATCGAGCTGCAACTGAGAGTAAGGCCTCATCAGCGAGACAGCTTCCTCACGGCTTTCACTGCCTCGCGTCAATTATTGCGCTCACTTCACAAACAACTCGGACAAACAACGACAACATTCACGCCACTGAGCTCGACTAGTCATCTCACCTAGAGTCTCCAGCCACCGACTTTGTGAGTCGCGAGGGCCCCAGCCCGGGAGACGAACACGACCCACAGTGGCCAACCCCTTCGTGAACCACTTGATTTCCATACGCCAGGTCATCATCTGACCATCTCCCACCCTACCTCGGTCGGTCGCAGTGTCAGCGAACAGTGCTCGGTGTGGAAGACGACCAGCTGGCATCCTTAATACATGACATAACCATCTAAGCCTGTACATACGTAGGGATTGAACAAAAGAACTCGTTCGACAATCACCTCCAAACACCCGCATTCTAACCTCTTCGTTACTTACACGCTGGTACCACCCGATACGAGCGATTGAACGCAGACATCGGTGGTCAAATACTTGAGGAGGGTTCACGTCGTCTACCCTGAGCGGCCAGGTTTCTCTGCCGTAAAGTAATACGGCCATCACTGTTGTCTTATATACGCGACTTTTAAGCTTCAGAGAAATACCTCTCTGACGCCAGAGATGCTCCAGATTAGCGAATACTGTCCTAGCCCTAGAGATGCGCTCTTCTGTTTCATTCCCTACACCTCCGTCGTCGTCGTCGCCGCCGCTGATGCATCTTCCGAAGTATACAAACCGGTCAACAACCTCCATGACTAAATTATCTACCATCAAATCTACGTGATCACAGCAATCCTGCAGAAGCACTTTGCATCTTGAGGCTGCAAGGCGCATTCCGAATTATTCAGCAGAACGCGAAATCACGTCTACCGCTGCCTGTGCTGCTTGAAAGTTGTCAAACAGCAGGATCACTCACCAGGTAACCGACCAACGCCGGTATCTTGTGGGTGCCGGAGACAACCCTTCATTAGTTCGTCCATGAAGACACCGAACAAAAATCTGAGGCCAATAGAAAAGCTCCTTTGCTCTCCGGATACAGCTATTCACTCCCGTATATGCCAAGTAAACGTGCTCCAACATCTTCCGCTGAAACGTTCTGTGAATTGCGATTCTTCCTCCTTCGAATATTACACCGCCCTCCTGGATAAATTAATCACGATCACCAAAAAAGACCGTTACTTCCTCGGGCAACCTTTTCTTATCATGTGGCCACTCGTTTCTGATTGTTTCAGCCAGACGTTGTGACGTAGCGTCTTGTGCCGTTGCTTCTTTTAGGTCTGTGATTAGTGCGGTTTCCGTTATAGTATGATCCATAGCCACAATAGTGTCAAAATCAAGCTATTCGCAGGAGGAACCTTTTCCGTGAGCTCTGAACAAAGTGTCAGCTACGTGCGTCTGAGTCCCCGGTTGACAAAGCAATTCGACGTCATATTTTTGCATTCTGATCAACATTCTTTATAGCTTTCACGGAGCAGCGAACAACGGCTTCCTCACTATTGAAACGCACGGTTTGTGGTCAGTGCGAACGATCGTTTTCCACCCAAAGGTAAAAGTGCTGAACCGTTCCAGGGCGAATATCACTGCCAGCATTCTCACCTTCAGCGAGCGAAAGACTCCTGTTCCTGTAGTAAGTATGTATGTATGTCCTGACCCTTTCTGCTACCTTGGCGTGG
>QNGE01006923.1:11055-27068 GCA_008508345.1 Paragonimus westermani
GTGTCTGTCGCTGGTTCGAATCCAGCCGAAGCCCTGACTTTTCACAGTTGGGTCTCATCTAAATTCATTAATCTGCTACACTACTTATTAGTGATAGTATTTGTGTTTCCGGAACAGAGCTGATCCGCCGTACTACTTGGTAACACTCACGCGATGGGCGTTGAGCCACGCAAATGAGCAACTTGGTCTCCTGTACCTAAGCGACGGTCAAACTTCGGCTTATTTTGTTCTGAAATCCAGTAGGATGTAGAGGTCGGTTCAAATCGATGAGTGGTGATGAAGGTAGCACACTTAGTTGACAATAGATCAACTATCTGACAAAAGATTCAAACTGTCCATTGCTTAAAACGACGAAGGTTCCATTCGTGTATGCAAGCGATCTGGGTGAGTGGGATCAGTAAACTGGCACCACTTCCCTGCATTATCATCAGGAAGATGTTGCTGTGGCATCTCATTTTTTGCACTAGCTCAGCAAGAGCAGTCGCTGGTTCCTACCTGAGGATAAGAGCGCCTTAAGTTGAGCGTAGATTTATAGGTGACCTGTCAGCTTAACCTCCAAAGATACCTAGCCTCCAACAGAATTCTCCGAGGTTGCCTTGGTCATGGGTAGAAGCACAATAATCTCCATCTGAGATTATTGATCTCAATCCATTTTTAAAGGCGGATTGCAACAACATCTTCATCGGGCTGGCATACCTGCTAAACTGCGACCACAGAACCTACCAAACCAACGCCAGCTGCTGTGAGAAGGCAAGCCGGCTGGAAGTTACTTCGTTGTTCACCTCAGAGTCAGTGGAGTGCCTGAATCGGTACAGAAGTCATGAGTTCTTGGATTACTTGCTAGGAAAGTCTGTCTATCTCCAGAACACATGACTTTTTGATTCCATAAAATATGATAGCACAGGTGGTACGCATTTATTAGTTAACTTTTATGCAGTGAATTGTTTGGATGAGGTTCACTAGATAGCTGTTCCTGTCACGCATGAATATTTTAGCATCAGAGCAGCAGAAAGACATGTTGCCATAAGTTAACACCTCGTTTATTCGCGTCAGTTGCAGGAGTACAATATGCTAGCAAGTACAGACAGACAAGGAATGGACACATACATTCTTACCAAGTGGCAAATCATCAAGAATGTGGCAACCCCATGGGTTGATTCAACCAGTTTTGCACACACCAGGCCGGCTAGTGAACTCCGATCAATATGATCTTGCAGAAGGCCAGTAACTTCGGGTACTGGTTGCGTAACAGCATCATGGGTGAGCTAAGTGGGTCAGTTTGGTGTCATTGGGTGCTCAGTAATCGATGGTACAGGATTTCAACCAACGGATTCACTGATTTGAAACTGTTGTCATCAGCTGTTTTAACCATTTCGGGACCGGTTCTTTTACTCACTTAAACATCTGCCTATCTTTGATGAAATTATGCTGGGGAACACAATGTTTAAATCAACAAATTAATCCAAACTATTATGTGGAGAAGTTCGGCAAGTAATAAGGACGTGTATTGGCAGCACGAGCTTTTAAGATGACTGCCAATTTTTTCGAACCGGACCGGTAGGTATTCTACTGTTGACGCACTCAGCTTGGACAGCTGGTTCCGGGTATCTCAGATCAAATCCCGGCTGACACACCATCTGATTATATTTCTTAACAGAATGGTGAATATCAATGTGGTGGATTATCTAACCGGAGGTGTGGGTACTTCGACTCTAAGCGAGATACCTCAAAGCGGCTGGGAGATACGTCCGAAAACCTTGAGCGGGTATATTGGGGACTGCATGGGCGACCGGATGAGCCATTGCTCAAGTGGATCGTACCAACGGAGAAGACAGCAGGGAAAATGGGATGGATAACCAGATCGGGGAAGCAATTAGTCCAACACTTGAAAAGATATCTCGAAATGGTCGTAGAATACGGTCGGCGACCACGGTGGGTAGATTGCGGATAACATGAGTAACCGGACAAGCCATCACTCAAAGAGATCGGACCAAAGGAGGAGGAACGGCAGGTGAAAAACCCCTGACAGGATGCGTCGGACACAGCAACCAGGCCGAAGCGCACACGACGTGTGAGAGAAACCGGGGTTGTTGTGGCCCGGAATTAGGACTAGTAGTCGCAAGAGTGCGCAGCAGGCCAACCAGCGGAATGGATTTTATCATCCAGTTCGCTGGTTGACAGGTTTGCTCTATCGAACGCCTTTATTCACTGCACTAAGACGAGATTAGATGCAAAATTAGTTAAAAATCCCCGTTAGATTATCGAGCGTTTTGACTCTGCCGTTTGTACGGTTGTGCACATGGTGTGCACATTTCTGACTTCTTTTTCTTGCGTAGCTAACACGCAGCATACCAGGATTTAACCATAATGAATCGCTGTAGAAAACAAGACGTATGAGTTGAAATCACCATGTGATGGCAACAAGCAACGCTGGATTATAATAAAACCGTTATACTTAATCAATAAGCATTCGCATCACCTGGAATATCTGATAACTGCAGCAAACGAGTGATGCATTTTCTCATGAAAAGTTATCTATGACCTACTTTTCGATTTACACGATGAGGAAACGGGGTAAACTGGCGTAATCAATGAGGAGCTAAGGATGACCGTTTACCAGCAATACCGGTTTACTGATAAAATCAAGATCAATATCGTGATATGCTGCTACTAACGCTCATGGATGTTGGTACTGAGCCTTCTCACGCTGTTCACAGTCGAGATTAGATTACTTATGAGACGTATTTTATCCACCTGAACAGAAAAACTTATTCGATTGCACTAATTAGGTTAAGCGTTCTGCAAACAACTGTGCATTCTTTCATTTCTCGTCATGTGAATCGGTTGACGTTTCCTTCTAGAATGTATACCAATGATGGTCTTTCCTTCTTTCTCGTTTACGATCAGACCCCTTGCTGTTCATCATTAGTTGCTCACCAAATTCATCTTGATGAGATGCCCTAACAGAACGGTCACTTTATCTGTCGGACAATTCAAGCAACATCTGAAAGCATATTTGACTGAGTGCATAGATAAGATAATTCGGTCTGATCTAACGTTAACAAGACACTCTGACGAGGACGTGATCCGCAGCTCACATCTCGAGCGTGGAAAGGTTTTGCACTATTGACGAAGCTTATCAGGAATGAAGTTCCAGTCGATTAGTTCTTCTTGGAAAGGGCTAATTGAATAGACTATACGAACTTTAAACAATGGTCAATTGTGAACAGCCGAGTATTGTTCCCTCAGGAGCATAATATTAGTTGCGGCCGTCAATTTTTTGCGAGGTGTTCCTACAACTAAATTGGATTATTGCTGAGAAATCGGAGATATGGTTAATTCCAAGCTGAACATCATCCACGTTTGATCGCAGCCTTCGCATTCAGGTAGACCTTCCAGTCCGACTCTTTCGAAACTAAGCACTGAACTCGGGGTGTGTTCCTATTAGCGTTCATGTGTAATGCATTTCCTTGCCACAATCGGAATTAAATCCCCGAAAACGTTCTTATGAGGCAATTCAGATTACTTGGATTAGTTTCGCTTTCAAAAGGTTTCGCACAGTTTTCTATCGAGATGGTTTTAGCCAAAACGATCTGCGTGGTCTCACCGTTTCAAATATACATATTGCAATAGTGAGAATATGACACTAAGGCAAACGTTTCCCAAATAATCCTTCTTCAGGGAAGTGCAGTCATAGAAGCAGGTGGTACAATTAAGTCAAGAACCAGATCATACCTGTTCCGTAGAATCTAGGCTACTGATGATGACTTGGTTAGCCTATTACGCTTCCTGTGAAGCAGGTTTTATTCGTCGAACATCACGACATTGTTGGAAACAAACCTGGGAACGTCGCTTACGTTGTGTGGAGTGGGGTGAAATATGACGGGTCAGAAGCATCACACTTGCTGATCTAGTCGAAGGTGAGCATTAGAATAATATTGACAAAGCCTTCTGAGAGGTCTGTCGTGTACCAGATAGCTTATCAAAAGACGTGCAGGTGAAAAACAGGCTGTAATTCCGAGGCTTTTGGAACCAGGCTGCTTGACTCAGTATTGTATCATCACAAAGGTTTACGTCCATTCTGGCTTCAAATCAACCATGCTGGTAGTCATTCTGTGCGGTTAAACCAGAGGTCGAGAGTGGCATACTGGATCAACCATGACATCATTAATTGACTGACCACTGACCTAGTCTTTCCATCATAAGTCCGGTTGATATCCTGATATCCTGAGGTATCATCCCTTTGAATATTTGTCAGATGGATAATGAAAGATCACAAACTTACGTTCGTCTTTGTTTGTGTCTTTACTATGTGTGATTGTTCATCAAAAAACACCAGTATAGTATCATAAAAATACAACGTTATATCCTCGACCTCATGGTGGCGTGGTGATATAGCACGGTGTTCAAGTCGAGTAATTTTGCATATTACGTCAATAGGTGTGCGGCTTCAAACCTAGAACGTGAAATTCTGATGAATATAAATACCGCAGAAAGTTCCTACTAAGGTCAGTGTTTTCTCTCCAAAGGAGGTGAGCTATAAGTGAATATGCAACTGTTGCTTACGAACGATTTGCCAAGACAGGTCAGAAGAATGCAAAAATTTCCTGCCTGCTTAATTTAGTGAATTTAAGTGGACGGTAAGTACGATAAAATGTTATACTGTCGTTCTAGACTATAGTGACTTTATTTGTAATTACCGATAATAACATTAGCCAGGCTTAGCTATTTCTCATCACTTTCTGTCCGGGTCTACCGCTCACGACCATTTTAAAGCATTTCAGACCACTGATCAAAAGATTGTTCGGAGGAGTGAATTTGACAGGTTTCACCATGCAACCGCAAAACAGATGAGCTTTCGAAGCTTGTCTGCATACGGATATTAAGCTTTCTAATTTGATAAACAACGTAACTTTCGGTGATTTGTCATGGGCTTCCATGTTCTTAGCCGGATAGCGCCTACTTCACCAACATACTCAGGCAGCGTATCCAACCGCTCCTAGACAACGCTGGCCGTCCAACAGAGCATGTATGCGTTAGTGATCGGGAGTGATATTCTTTGTTCTTGCCCGGTTTCTCCTCCACTACGGATCATATATCATAGACTTCTGCCTAGTAAATGCACCTTTTCGGTGAATCTCCGCAATCAGTTACGTCGACTGCCGTAAATTCGATACCGAATTGCTGTGAAACTACTGCAAGGTCTTCCACTATGCTCCTCGTACGATTTCATTCAATTATTTATTCACACTCGCTCGAATAAGCTACTTGCACTTGTTGAGGCACTCAACCGTGACATTTCATGAATTCTGTTTAGCGTCTGTCTTGTTTCTGTCAAACTGACGGTGTAAAAGCGAATATTAAAGGTCCTACCGGTCACTCATTTGCCGATTCAAAAGAACTCATTTACGTGGAACCGCAATGCTCAACCTATATACAGACTTTAGAAGTTCAGCTAAACGTAGGCCAAACAACAATGATCGTTGATTAATGGTTGATCGTGAAGTGTTGAGGTATGGCAAAAAGCAGTCTAAGATCATTAGGGTTGATGTCATCCAAAATGTAGATTAAGCTTTTCGTTTATTTTTAATCTGGAATTGTCTACACCGAGAGAACAGAAGTGAATACTAACTTGATCTGCAAGCCACGTGTCCATCTTGCTTAATTCCAACTAGCAAATCTGATGGTAATGTGGAGTATATCGATCGATAGAGTTTAAGAAAAGTTTTGTTAAAATGAATACATCGACACATTATCATTTGGTTTTGATCAGAATGACATTGTGTTTGCATATAATCAGGCCTGCCCTGACAGTTCGATTAGTTGACTAACGGAAATCAACCGTATACTGGAAAATTGTGATCAGTTCACATACCCTAAAAAAGATAGAATTTCCAAATCGATAGTTCATTATTGGATGTGTATTGTCATTGTGGAAATCTGAACTATAAACACACCAATTGAACTATCACCGGACAGACAACAACAACAATGACCATCGTTTGTAACAGATGAGCAAAAGATGTACAAAATAATCACAATATATATTTAAGAAGGTTAAACCAAATTCCGGTTACATACTTTTAGGAACAACTGAATCTTCAACTACCGTTTCTTGCGAGTATTGTTCCGGTTGATCAACCGTATACAAGAGATTTCGATTGATCATATCCACCCTGAGATCTATCAAACAACAGTCATTGTGCTGACACCTCACGCACACAAACCGGTGTTTAAATTTCGGTGAAAACGATCATTTACACAATAGGTTTAAACAAGAACACAAATTTAGCTTACTATTTCATATATACAGCGAAATCAAATTCTGCACTTCACTTATATCGTATTCTACTTGTCAGTGCAATTAATGCACATTGACCCAAACATACTTGGTGTCTCACATTTCGGAAAGAATTCTAAACGTTCAAGGTTTTTAAACGACTTACCAAGTGAGTTAAGAACACAGACCTGCAACAGGTACCCAACATCACGAGGAAGATGTTGGTAAGGATGACCGATTGATGGATGAAAAACACGTAGACCATTGGCCCTGTGAATGGCATAGTGACAGATTTAGAATCATTCGGGACGGTGGAGTAGTAGTGTAGTGGGGGGGGGAAATGAGGGTACGCCATTCGGTCAGCTTACCACTGGAACTCATGAACGACGTATACTACAGTTACATTCAGAAACTTCATACTGTTAACCCAGTAACACTTGGCACTGGATAACCTTTGAAAGAGGCAAACTGCAAGTAGAGACGAGTTCATGGGAAACTAAAACCTAATTTCATCACTCGGGGAAAATGAACTCAAGCAACAGAGGATGACTTTGAAAACACCAGAAGATGAAAGAGAGTTTGACGTCTCACGCTCAAACTACATAACCACAGCGAACGCCCAGTGATATGCGATGGATATTCCAGCTCTCTGATCGTAAAAGACGCGTGACCTTGGAAAGTGTCTATTATTCGACACCTATTACAAGGTGTGTGGAAATAGAGAACTACAAACGGAAACCATATTTTACACGGCTGACGTCTATCCACATCCTTGACAGTGATGCATCGTCAGTTAGTTTCGTAACATTTTGCACAGTGCAAGTATATGGTTCCATTAGTTACTATCACTTATTGATCTTCCTAAAGCTGAGAGGTGTCTCTTAATTTACGTGATTCCGACCCACGCTACACTACTTACAAACAAGCTGCAGGTAATCTAAACCTAGTGCACTGTATTTCCAAGCAAAGCGAACGTCTTTACTTCGTCGTTGAAAACTCTACCCTCTCAACACGCCAACGGTGCTTCATCCAAAACTATCGGAACATCCAAAATTGGAACTCGTAATGTGTTGACTATTTGAAGTTACTAATCATAGGATGCTGTTTTGTTCCAAAGTATCGAAGTGATTATGATTGATTTGCTTTTCGCATCTCATTCAACTGGCTTTCCTTCAGTACATTTCATTCTTTGTTACAATCACCGTGCTGGATTTTTAGTTACGCGTATTGTTTCAGGTTCATAAATGGTAGGGTATTCTCCAGAAGTGAATTTGTGGATTTGTGAGTTATCTATCAAATCACAAAAGTGTATTGATCACTCCGTTGAGAATTGTCACATGTTAACTTTGGCATATTCAAAGAAGAAATGGAATGTGTGATCAGTTCAGTTAACCTGGACATTTATAGGTGACCGTAACGTAAACACTTTCAACAACTGTTGTCCGAAGAAGAAACTCAGCAAGCAGGTCAGGTTTATTTCTGTTGTGTCCAGTGACTCATTCAAGACATCAAGGTCAAGCGCTCGCGGAAGAAGTAGCCACATTATTGAAGGTTAACATATGGGTGCCTTGAAACTGGGCAGTCCCAAGTGGTTTCCAGGTCGGATATTAGTGACGGACTGACCATCACAGGTAAACAATCCAACTTTCTTACATAACAAACAGTATCAGCTTATATGCAAAATGAGTTGGTAAGTTATCACATTCTAAACTAGCTCAAAACGGTCAGAATATCAGTGCAAATTCATAAATTTCAGCAGGTTAAATCGTCGGAAGCTCAAAGTTTTATGAGTGTGTCACATGATTTTGGACCAATTTCTATCATCAGCTTGTCAAATTTCGTTCGCACGAGAGTAAACCCGATCTATCTGACTTTTCGTTCAATGTTGAAATGTGCACGGTACCGGAAAATACTGAACAGAAATTTATTAGGATGCAGTGTGATTATCCATTGAGATGAAACTTGTAACCATTTTGACTCCAACCACAACATACAGTCGTCCAAAGTGAACCTTTAAGATTTATAACCATTGGTTAATTGATCCTCCTAACTTCTCTCATGGACCAAGCATTCGCCAGCTTACACAGGTAAGCCAGCAAACTAACTCGACAGTAACGCGGGTTTTCCACACCGAAGCTAACGTAACGCCAACTGATGAAATCTCCATATCAGAATGAACTACTGTGAACGAAACAATCACAGGATGAATTAGGACAAATAATCCACGATCGGTGTGAAAAAGTAGGGTTTCCACAAAACTCGATTAGTATGCAATTATGTTCTCGGACACTTACTGATGAGTTTGTAATAGGCAGTTGCGGCTTCCTTGTCTGCCAGGTTGACTACAGTACTCATATATTGACTTTTAACGGCTGCAGTCGCATTTTCAAAAATGTGATCCAGTGGTGCGAAAAGTAGAACAGCCGAGGGTAAAATGGAATAGGCCGAACCAAGCTGGAAGTTGAACGAATATCCCGGTGATATCCAACTTATTGAACAGCATAACTCATAGTCTTTCGTCATCAACTCAATGCAAAAATAAATTCAAATTAACCTTTATAGAATTGCATAAATGACCCAAGGAAATATTTTCTGATTAGGGTTTGTTTAGATAGTCATATATGATGTTTTGGTAATTGACTGGGAATCCGAGGGCACCACACTGAGCAAAAAGAAAGATCATTTCAACAGCAATATGCGCGTCTATAATGCACCCATCAAACTGCGACTAGTTGAGACCCACAAAAATGAGCAGAAAATCAAACCAAACGTAATCCCTATTAACGCTGTGAGCCAAAGACACAGATGGCACAAAGACTGTTCATGCGGAAAATCAGCACATGGAGTATACGCTTCAAAACAACAAACAAACAATCATTTACACGTAGCATTGATCCAACGACGTCATGGTTTCTACGGTTGTCAACGTCTATGTTATGTACAGGAAACACCATTTCATTCTAAGTTGCACTCAGATGTTTCTTGTGTATCCCTCTTCCCTTTACTTCACTACCCACATGCATGTTACAGCCTGACTACTGATTAATAATATGAATAGTATAACGCTGGTCCTCATTGCATTTGTTTATTGATTTGGATTTAAATGTGCTGCACTGTAGTCAACTCGTATTTTGAACAAAATAGAAAGCAAACAAAAACCGGCCGGAGGTAGAGGGAAATAAATTGTTCTACAACGGAAGTACTGCTCAGTATTATTCCGTTACACGTGACAACCAGGAAAACAGCGGATATGAACAGGCCGCTGAAACTCACATGATGGTATCAAGCCAAGACGTCCCAGTGTACAACCTTGGAAACCATATCAAGCACAGACAAATCTAGTACTGTTTCTGAATAAAGCACGATTAGGTTGGAAACCAATAGGTCCATATTCTCAAAGCCTATCCGAAATAAGAAATTGAGTGATGTATGCCTAGCTCATCTAGCAGGAGAAGAAATACCTTCACAAACGAACAACAAAGTTGTAGTCATTGTCACCGTAATTATCATAACCATCTTTGTTAACATCGTTGTATTCACTATCCTAATCCGCAATACAACAATTGCTCACAACAATAGTGGTTATATCATCATGACCACCATAATAAACATATGTATCAGTACTACTGTTGTCATTACGATCTACACCATCATCCGTATGTAGCAAACTGTTACCATTAGTAGTGTCAACATCATAGTTGACATCATTTGCAACACTGTCGCCAACACCCTCATCGCAATCCATGGAGCAGACAGCGCCAATAACACCAGCGTCTACCTCAGCATCAGGAATATCGTGAACAAAAACACCAACATCCTCATCAGCATAATACGTGGCATAATCACCACATCACAAACGTCAGGAACATTAGGGTCAATAATTATTATTATTATAGTAATCGAAATTCGTCATCGTCAACCATTTTCTCACTGTATAGACTTTTTTTAGAGAAGGGCGCAATTCCCCTTATACTAGTCCCTGTTTAAATCCAAGTGATTAGAGCAAACTGAACCTAACTGCACAACACCCCACCACTTTCACTGATCGCACACACCTGCGTGATCTCTTTTCTGCTCGACACGCATCCGCCTAAATCACCGTTTCTGGATTGTCAACGTTGTATGATTTCTGTTGGTTCCCTTTCTTACGTTCGAGATCCTGTCACTGCGGCTTAATTCACTCCCTTTCTGTTTGTGTAACGATCTTACTTGCTTGTCCGTTCTGCTGGTAACCCCTCGCATGAGTTCGCTGCACTTTTAAAATTTACCCAGAACTCGGAACGAATTGGGGTTTACATCTTGTCTGTGCAACAATAATTGTATCAGTAGTACCGTTGTTTCTACGACCAGTGTTGGTTTCATCACATATTGGTCGTGGGAATCGAATACACAAATTAACGTTCATCTTATCAACCTTATATTGATCCTTATCATTACACTCACCAAGATCAATTTCGCTATCCTCATTTCCATGAACATTAGCGATGTCACTGACTTCATCATGAACAACATTAAGAAAATCGCCAACATTGAAGCAATCGTTCTCAACATCACCAACAGGATCATCGACAACACCATACACACAGACATACTATCTGTTATCAAGGTCATGCTCACTAAAGTCATCACCTTCAATAGCATCACAGGTAACATACTTATCAACTTTAGGAAACCGAATACTAGCAAAGTCGTTAACGTCATACACACTGCCATCATACATAACCACAATGCGATTATCATCATCAGCGCCATCATCACCATGGTTACCACTATCGTCACCAAAACACAACACATTGTCGTCAATAGAACTAGCATCATGAGTAGCATCAAGAAATTCATTGTCAACGTCACCCTCCTTGTCGACTTTAGTATCAGACTCATCAGACTAAGTCATAATGTCATGGTTATCACTAACATCAAACTCGGTAACGATATCACAGTGAAATTCACCGTATATTAACATTGTTATCGTTATCAATAGTTTCGCAGTGATTACTTTAATAGGTGACACCACAGTCAGTATCATTGTGACGAGCATCAGTAGCAGCAGCAGTATGAGGAAGGAATCGTTACCCAGAAAAATTCGTTTCGTGAGTAAAGCAGACAAACAGCAGGCGAACACACTGGAAACGACAAACTTGTCTTCTGTTAACATACATTAAAAGTAAACATATGGATGGATTGGAAAGTCAACTAATTGGCAAAATAAGTTAATGCAGTTTAAGAACATGCATCTACCCCCCCCACACACACACACACTGCATATCGTTTCCGTCAAACACATCACCTTTCCAAATGTTCCCGCTTTTCACTCGTGTCACTCCCATCATGTGTAGTTATTCACATCGTACAGGTCTAATATTCAGGGATTTAAAAATGGCACATTGTAGAACGTTCCTATTTCCCCCTTTGGCACGTGTACACGGTCCGTGTGCCGCAAAGGTTGCTGCAGGTGCCAAATGGCCCACAACTGTTGAGTGTGCGTCAGTTATTCCACCCCAATCCTATGGCTCGAAATTGTTCACTCCACCGCCCACGAGCGCAGTAAGTGGTTGTTTCCTTAATATGTAATATAATAGCCTGAGTAGAGTGATATTTTGGGAGTTTGAGAGTATATGGTTTAGTTAGCTCTGGCAGCTTACGTTGGTTCGGTAGAAGGAACAAGGGGAATTTTGGGATTCGACAGAAGATGATTCAAACGTTTGGACGGCGAATAGTATTACAAACTTGAGGCATCAACCGGGATAAGGATTCATAAACAGGCGTAAGCTAGCAAGAAAAATGTGAAACAACACGTCGTTCATCTGCTGCGCACAACAGTGTTTTTCACGAATACATTCAAGAAAACCTTGGCAATCAGTTACTTGACAATTTCCATTTGACAGCCAGCCAATTGGACTTTACGCCATAACCATTTTAGAATACCCTGACCCAGATAGTCATTATTTACACACTTTTCAGGATAGTTTCTTTATGAGAATTACTTGGAACATTAAGCTAACGGTGGGCTGCAGCGACAAAGTCGCATTGGTAAAACAGGAATAGAAACTATTGATTAGACCAGGCCATAAGAATGAGTGCATTTTATTTCCTGGATTCTGGATCTCACTTGCAATTTGACTGTGTAACGATCACACAATTGATATCACTACGAGTTGGACACCAGATAAACCTTACAGCTAGTTCACTTCGGAAGTGAGCACTACACTCGAGTTTCGTTCCCATTAGTGATCACCAGAAGTGCATGTACCCGTCCAGCTCGTAAATTACACTCCGACTCTCGTGATTACGGGGGTAGAGCGTTAGTCACAAGAAAGACAAACTCACATTAGACGTGACCGAATAAACGTATCTAAACGCTCAATCACAAATTGCTCTTGACGATATTGATTTCAGCTGATAGAAAGAGGTCAGTCACTTCAACCTAACAGACTGGTCCTGATTACGGAATTATCGAGTGGACTGTGCAGAGAAACCCTTTCAAAACGGTCCGGAATTCAAATGGAGTTGTTACCCACCTTTTAGAGTCGATTATTCTGTTACTACTAAGACAGGATTATTGACGTTGTATCCAAAACGGTGCTCTCGCACGCTTGGCGACCGAAATATAACTTCGTTTTCGGATAAGGATGTGCATTACTAATGAACTTTGATAAGTAAAAAGCTCGACTCTACTGCCTCCCACTGTAGAGAGTCGGTCGTAAAAGATACGCATGCAAAGGTTACTTTCACCTGTGAATCTAGCTTCCCAACCGTTAATCAGTAAATCTAGGATAAGACCTCACATCTGACTTACCAGCAATAGCACACACAGTAGCGTAAAAATTAACCGTAGCGTATATAGCTGTTTTGTCCGTTCTTTCCATACAAAGATTTCATTGACCATTTGAACAGTCGTTCCGGCACTGATTAATAGACTGACAATAATCACTGTTGATGTTAGATTCTCCACTCTTATATGACTTATTTTCTCTACTATTGATCATAAAGTCATGTGGAATTCTTTTTTCTCTCTACTGAATACTTTGTACGCCTGATCGGCGTGACCTGTAGTGGCCGGCAAGATTTGACCATTCTGATTTGCTTCTTTGTGATTCAGGGCTAGAAATCTAACTAAATCATTCTGAGTCGACATTCCTAAATAAGAAACGATCGATTGCAACGCATGTGTGTTTCAGCAAGTTGGTACACTTATGCTCGTACTTCCACGCTGCACATTGTTAGTGTTCATATGAGTGGAACGAATGGATTTATACTACTTGTGTTCAGTGCCTAAGCGACTGTAAGTCAATCCTTTCGCAATATAATTTTCCTAGTCTAAGTTGACTCTCAACATCTCGAATGTATATAAAGTTTTATCCAAATAAATTGACCATTTATTCGGAATTTAACGAAGAGGTTGTATACGATCTATTGTGGGTTTTACGGTCCTAAATTGTTGAACCCAAACAATTCTTACCTATACAGTATATGAACAATAACCCGCTTGCTTTGATCTTCGATAAGTGATTCGGTGTCGACATTCGCTAACTGTAATTTCATTCATGAGCTAATATTTACACACAAATTGCAGCAAGTGTGCCGTACAGTGAGGACACGACATACTTAGTGGATATCCAAAGCGGCTTCTGCATACTAAAATCACAGTAGCCAAGAGTGCCGTATCAAAAGGTTTTCTTGATTTCGATCACACAATCGATCTCTTGAAGGATTCCCATTTTAGTCGTGAGGGTTTTAAAAACGCGATTTGACTTCATTCGAGATGCTAGCTTTACAATGTGAGAAGCCGCCCCTGTGTGTCTAGGATCAGAAGACGATGAACTTAGGACTACATAATGCTAAGTCTCCTCATTGCCGAATCATTGCTGTTTTCCAAACAGACCTGTTTTCTTCATCTTAGGGTCGTTTTTAGTTTGCCAGGATGACCTCAAAATGTAGTGACCGACAGTAAACCATTCCCTTCACATGGTAGTAGATCAAGCCACGTAAGAAATTTGAATCAATCCCTGACACACTCATTACCAATCTAACTTCTGTTTGTCTGTCTGTCCAGTGTCTTGGTTCGTTGAAAACAATTCAATTACTCAAACATGTCACACGTACATGCCACTAAAACCGAATTGCAACTGGTCATCGGACAATTTCTACAATCCTGTGCATATGGCTAATCGTTTTCCATTGTTCTCTTGGCTTTCCATTCAGTTAACATGACTCACTCATCTGAAGCACATGTGACTAGGCCGACCTAGGTGAGGACTAATTGTGAAATGTCAGGGTTTCAGCTAGACTAGAACAAGCGACAGAAACAGTATGTCCAAATGCGCCAAGCGGCCTATCAGATGAGCTACGAAATCACACCGGGAACCTGGAAATTTCACATTTGAACTCTGCTCTTCACCCGTTCCACTGTCTCATAAGGAATCCACCAAATGACCCAGGAGAATGACTGACTGTTGGAATCCACCAACGCTAATACTGAGCAGCAAAACTGTGTTATTAACGAGTAGTTTGCTAGGTTTAATCGAGTTAATGAGACGGAATTTTGAAAACCTAATTAAAAAACGAGTGAATCATATAAAATCGAATGGTCCACATTTGCCAGGACATTCGTGTAAAAGATTTTACTTTGCCAGCTGATATCAGAAAGTGGTCAATATCACCGGTGGTACGTGGTAGATATGCTGAGTTTCTGGCACCCAAGCTTCGTCGCGAGAAGTGTTGTGTTCGTCTAACAGGTTTGATGCACTATGGTATGCTTCCGTACCAAGAACGAATGTTACAGACCTGTAGTTGTATACACATGTACACAATTCCTAAATGCTAGAATAACCACCAGTAAACAAGAACTCGTTGGCTTATTTTAGTAAATACTGAAGACTACTAAGAGAGACATTAATTAGAATGTGTATATCAGGAAGTGTACAAACACATCGGTGTTTGTAAGAATCGTTCTGTAGCAACCAGGTGCATTGTCTCATCCACAGATCATAGTAACTAATTCATTCATTCATTCATCCATCGTTAGTATATGTGTATACAATCTGCTGTAAAACAGATGTTATACTCTGTTGTGTCTCTATCGGGTTCAATCAACAGTAAGCCTTACGGGCAATAACAACAGTAGGGAGAACATGTGACTCAATAGAAGTGCATACTATATTGCCACATTTACAAGCGGTAGCATCATTGTTAAGTGCGTGGACAGATGAGTCATTGGTCTTTGGAGCTGCGATCAATCAGGACACAGCTCGAGCTTTGGCACGCGTGGGGGCTACACAGGTGGCCATGACGCGTATACAACACAATCCATCTGTGATCAGTTCAATTCAGTCGATTTTAGCTCACAGAACATCTCGTCCGTCACCAAAAATCGTCCACTTTCTTGTACACGCACCTAATTTGATCTTCGGGTGAGTAGATGAAATCTTCATTTCACATAAAGGTAGGGTGAAACATTTACTCGCATTACGACATCCAAAGGCTAGCAGTTGGTATGGTATTCTAAGATAATGTAGAGACAGGTTCATCACCGCACCAAGCAATTGAGAGGATAAGTTTTCAGTCCCCTATTCTGATAGGAAACCGCTGCTTCTACCGAGAGAGCAGGCAGAAAAAGGATCTTACTTGAGGTGAGTTAGTAGAAAATAGACTGGAAAAGGGCTAATTAAAAAATAACAGTTTAACTACTAGGGAGAATGCGCTTTGCATCCTCAAAATGCAAAGTACTTCTGCA